>JBBPRQ010000002.1:0-295942 GCA_038093095.1 Boletus insuetus | reverse complement strand
CATATCGAGAACAGCTATCCAGATCTCGAGGTGACTGCGGCAGTTCGCGGGTCGAACTTATCAGCTGACTGAGATGGTTACGGCAGATCTGGGTCGCTGCTGTGGACCCGGACCTGACTCAAGATGGACTGATTTCGCCTGGGCTCGGGGATACCGTGAGTGGCACGCAGTACTTGTCCGATCCTCACCGAGGTTTTCGACGCAGGGTGATCGGTTGTTTAACACGGTACTGGAGTGAAGCGAGCAGTGTGAGAGAAGGCAGCGAACCAATGTACAGGAAGTCAACAACTCGACGAGCACGCAATGTAGAACGTAGAGAATATATCGATTCTTTAAGCGAGTCAGCTTTCTATTCTGCTGTTGCATCGGTCTGTGAGTTGGATGAAACCAATCTTTGTTTCAGGGTCCCCCCATCGGTCTTGCATCGGTCGATCTATATATTCCGTTCCGTCGACACGTGATCAATCTATAACAATATTGCACGACCATGGCACAATCGTGTCCCACACTGTTTCAACAATCCTTGAAAATGGCTCGTCCACGTCCACCCCCGGAACACCATGATGGCCTCCCGTTCCGCCACGCCATCAACCCCTCGGTCCCCCACCCTCGTCGCTTCCTCTGACGATCTCAAATCACTCCCATGTCTTCCCAAAACTCCATCCCAACCCACTTCTGCTTCAGATCTCATCGAGTTCATTGCCTCTCGCGCTCTAGTTAGCTCTGCCGTCTATGTCTACGACGTCGCCGAACAGGTCGGCTTCGGAACACTCACAAAGTCTTGGGCCGCGTACCTCAAACGCTCTGCCCCTGTAACCCCTCTCCAGACCAGGGCCGGTGCTGGCCTCAGTCTCGTTGGGCGGCTCTCCCAGGGTAGCAGCCAGGATGCTATCAATGGTTCCATCCTGACCGCCTACACTACCCCGGTCGGCCTTGCTGCAATGGCTGCGTCCCTAACCCACTTGCCTCCCCCTTCCTCTCGCAGCAGGTTGATCGTGCAAGTTCCTGCGGTTACCCCCGTGGGAGACACTTTTGCACTTTCCCCCACCCTTGCCTCCCTTTCCACCTCCTTCAGCATCTTTCCCGACTCCCTCGCGGTCATTCTGTCCGCCACCCCCCAAGAATCAGTCGACCTCGCACTGCTTGCATACAAACTCAAGAACTGGCATGTAGCGCACATCTTTGATCACCATAGCGCCGCTCGTGAACTTGGTCATCATCTTGTTTCCAACTATCCAAGTGACATCTCCTACTTGCCTGTATCCGAAGCCGTCCGCATGGCCGGTTACTCTTCTTTTGAATTTGCTGGGGACAAGCGTGCACGCACTGTCTTTGTTCTTTTGAACGGACAGCTCGCTCTTATTGCCAAAGCTTTGGTATCCAGGGTTGTGGGGGTAGCAGTCGTGATCGTCAGAGTCCTCCGTCCTTGGGGGGCAGATGAACTCCAGAAAGTCATTCCCTCCACCGCGGAAGAAATATATGTCTTCGATGACGTACCTCAGCAAGCTACCCGAGGTCCCCTGTTTGCCGACGTCTTCTCTTCTCTGTACGATCCCACCCGTTCCGGGCTAATGATCCGCGCGCAGCGGATTACCCCGGACAAAGGCAAGGAATTTATTTCCGACCCAACTCAGTTCTGCTCCCACTTGGCATCATTTTTCCCCCACTCCCCCGCAGATCTTAGCCTGGAGAATGCGTGGACGAAACTTGTATTCCTCAGTACCCCATCCAATCAACTCACTTTCTTCCATCAGCTTATCGCTGATACGTTCTCCCGTGGGATTGCTATGCGTCGCTTGACCGACCACGACGTTTTCAGCAAAGCAGGTGGGATCACTGCAGATCGCATCATCCTCTCCCAAAACAAGGACGATGTCAACTTCCTTCCCATATCTCTAGCATCGCCGTTGAACGGCACTGGCTTGATGGACTTCACGTGTATCATCGAGTCCCACCTGCTCAAGTCTCATTCTATTTTGGACTGCGCCAAGCCAGGCTCGGCCGTCCTCGTCATCACATCTTGGTCGAGCGCTGAATTGTTGGGAAACCTTCCTCCGCAAGCATTGGAATTGGCTCTGCAACGAAAGTTGAGGTTATATACCATCGATGCGAAGGCGATAGCATCAGAACTGTGCACAGATACCGCGACCAGGGAGACCGCTGAAGGCTTGATAATTTATCTCACGTTCTTGAGATTGTACCTCGGGAAGGTGTCCAACCAAGCTGTTGTTAGCAGATTTGCTCTGGAGCTAGTCCCCGCCGACTTGCGCAGTATTTTCTCCAAAATCAATGCGCGTACCTGGGGATCGCTCCTTCAAGTCGACTTGCCCGAAGATCACAATGTCCTCTCCCATATAGTGGATACGGCCACAAACGCCGTTCCCACACTCCAGCGCTTCGAGTTCAATACCATTGCGGTCGATGCAGGTTCCGGACAAACCGTCTACAATGGTGCAAAGGTTTCCTCGTGGCATGAGGCTGCCAAGCACCTCCTCTTTCCCTCCGTTTTCACCCCCCTCCTTCCCGTCCCACCCGAAACCGAAGAGTTTCCGCAGATACCTTCCCTCCACCCCGAACTTGCTGAACGTACCTATCTGGTGACGTGTACCGTCAACCGCCGCCTCACTCCACTCGATTACGATCGTAACGTGTTTCACCTCGAGTTCGATACCGAAGGCACAGGTCTCAAGTATGCCATTGGAGAAGCGCTTGGGGTACACGGCTGGAACGATGTCGAAGAAGTGTTGGACTTTTGCGCATGGTTTGGCGTTGATCCCGATCGGGTGATCACCATCCCTGCCCAAGGCGGGGAGAAAATGCACAGCCGTACCATATTCCAGGCTCTTCAGCAACAGATCGACCTCTTCGGAGAACCACCCAAGTCATTCTATACCGACCTCGCACCGTATGCTACCGAGCCCGCGGAAAAACTCGCCTTGCAGTTTATTGGTTCTCCAGAAGGCTCATCGACGTTCAAGAAGCTTAACGAAAAGGACACGATTACCTTTGCGCAGGTTCTTCAGCGATATCGTAGTGCTAGACCAGGCATCGAGACGCTCTGCGAGCTGATCGGGGACATCAAACCTAGGCACTACAGTATAGCCAGTGCGCAGAGTGTCGTAGGCGATCGCGTTGACTTGTTGGTCGTCACAGTTGAGTGGGCAGACCCGAGTGGTGAATATCTTGCTACACTTGTCATTAAAAATGCACTGAATGGAATGGCCAGGGAAACGTTGCTATGGTCAGTGCACTAGATATCTTGCAGGTCTTAAACCTGGACAGCAAGTGACGGTCTCCCTCAAACCTAGTGTCATGAAGGTACGGACACATACTTGGCATTCTTCCTTTCCTGCTCCTGATGCACCTTCAACAGTTACCTCCAGACGACACCCAACCCATCATCATGGCTGGTCTCGGTACTGGCGCTGCACCGTTCCGTGCTTTCCTCCAACACCGCGCATGGCTCTCTGAACAAGGCGTCGACGTCGGCCCAACATACTACTATTTCGGTTCTCGTCACCAACACCAAGAATACCTCTATGGTGAAGAGATACAAGCCTACATCCTCGACAAGGTCATCACCAAGGCCGGCCTGGCTTTTTCCCGAGACGGCCCAAAGAAGGTCTATATCCAACACAAGATGCTCGAGGACGCTGGCGTGCTGGCGGACATGCTAAAAAATAGGGTTGGTGTGTTCTATCTGTGTGGGCCCACTTGGCCCGTGCCAGACGTCTACGAGGCGTTGGTGGGTGCGTTGGTCAAGAACGAGAGTATGACCAGAGAATCGGCGGGCCAGTTCCTTGAGTCGTTGAAGGAAGAGGAACGTTATGTGCTCGAGGTAAGCTTACCTGTGTTTGCTTGTGACGATTCGCTGACGCCTGCTCGATAGGTTTATTGAGCTATAGAATTAACATTTACAACGTGGATATTGGAAGATACGATTATGTAGTGTGGCTCGGTGCCGTCCGTCGTGTTTCTGTTAAGCAGGGGTTTCAAGTGATGAATACATGATCCGCCATATCCGCAGGTATTATTACGTAGTGAAGAAACTCTGAAATGACCAGCAAAGCACTACTAATAGCATGAATCATACTCTCCGCGATATACTAACCATCCCCACCAGCCGATCAATGAGAAGATAACAACTCCAGCAAGACCAACGATGACACCCATGACAATCTGCCCGGCTTGACTAAGTTGGGGACCGGCGCAACCCTGTTGGTATGCTGCGTCACATGGCAGACCTTGCGGCCGTTTGGATTGATAAGTACCAGCTTGTAAAGTTGTATAAAAGGGGTCCGAAGTGTCATTAAGGACGTGCATAGCAGTAAGGGTCAGCATAGGGGCATTATAATCCAGAGCCGGCTAGAAAGCAGATGAGCATTGGGCCACCCTAACCACTACCAACGGACCTCGGTCTCCGGCCAGTCGTTGCGGATGTCAAAGAAGCGGTCGTACTTGTCTGGTCCACCGACGACAGCACCATATAACACGTAAGCTTCTTGAGGAGGGTCATTGTTGATATCGCTGATATTGTTGCCGCCGCTTGCCATCGCCGAGTGCGGGTTCTTCGGTGAATTAGGGTTGACGCCGACAACGTACGGCACTGCGAGTGACGCGAATACATCAGGGACAGCTACTCTTGTGGCCTGAACGCGACACTTACCGGACATGGGGTTGTCGCCCAGAGCATACATTACCTGGCTCTTCGCAAAGTTCTGGGGTTCCACGATTAATTGCGAAGAACGGAAGGCCGAGAAATATTTACATAGTAGTCTTGCTTCTTCGTCTGCGTTGAGGCGAGCGGAACATATCGATTCAAAAGCATAGCCGCGTTGAGTGCAGGGTTGAGACTATTGGTGTCGGAGTCTCCTGGATAGTAGAGCAGACCACCTATTGACTAATAAAATGCTAGCCCCAAGTATGAATCAAAGCACCTTACCAGTAGTGAGGTACCCGTTTCCACCTCCGTATACAACACCGTCCAAGTACGCTTCAGCCTGGCCCTGCCAGGTGGAGATGTTGCCGAAAGCAGGATTTGCTTGCGCAATCTGTGCAAATAATACAGGAATTGCAGGAGTTTTAGTGTCCCAGTTATAAGCACCCTTGTAGCCAGAGAGGTTGTAGTGCGAGTAGTAAGATCGTGCTTCTTCATATAGTGAAGAGGAGTTTGTCGCCCAAGAAATGAACAGCGCTGCTATAGTAAGTTCGTCGCCGAACCCCGAGGATGAGTACGTGTCGCCAACTTCTGGGACAGAATTCTGATACTCAGTCTTCTCGGCACTCGTAGCGAAAGTATATAGTGCTTGTGCATGTTGTAAGAGTAACGATCCATACGTAGAATTTTGAAGTGTTGCTGGACCCGAGTAGGAATCGGAGAAGACGTGATTCTGGTAGAGATTAGAGCAAGCTGCAAAGGCCGCTGCCGCACCGGCGGCAGCATCGGTTCCAGGACTGCCAAAAGTCAGGAACGATGAAAAACCAAATCCTCGCGTAAAACTTTACCTTGTAGAGTTGATTTGATACGATTTCCGTGGACCAGGTATGGTCTGGTCGCCTCCCCAATAGTTGTTGTCTATATTAGCTATATTATTGGATGAGCAAACAACGAGATGCAGCGGAGATGGGTGGGATACAATACCATCAGAGATCTGAACAAAGAGAGTATCATTTGTCGGGTGCGCCTGTGAACGCGTGAATGGGAGCCCTCGAGAAGCTTAAGGACAGTTAGCTCACTTTAATGAGCCAATCTAGGCCCCATCGTAGCATGGCATCGAGGTACGGCGTTTGATTTGCTAGGTCATAGCCTGTGATGAACACTTTGAAGTCAAAGCAACGATCGCAAGGCTCGAATCTTACCCTTGCCAAAGTCTGTTGCTCCCCAACATACCGACATGAGTGTGAAAGACTAGCCAAAGATGAATAGAGATTAACACGGAACTGAAAGACACTGACCAAGGGGAATGTGCATTTGATGTAATCTGTGAGATCGATTAAGAGACATTGCTTCTCGTCCGAGCTAGACAGTACCTCCTGCATCATAATATCCGCCCGTCAAGTCGAGATGGACATCTTGGCCATCAGAGAGGGCGCTGTCGTTCCGCCATTTGACACGGTTGCTCGCGGTTAGCTTACCGCTACGTTGTGCATCGTAAAAGTAGAGAAGATCACCAAGCAGAGATGACCATTGTGGATTCGGGGTGACACCGCTGGGAGATGGTGCTGCACCGGCTGAAGCATTTGGTGGCATGAAAGCAGGTTCCGGGAGGGGTAATTGGGCAAACGCATGCCCGACGAGGAGGAGAACGGCGGAAAGCGACCACATAGGTGAACACACGATACAAGTGAACGTTTTGAATCACAATCAATCTTGAATCCAACCGGCCAACACGTGATCACGTGACCAATGTTCAGTCACGTGTCTGACAATGATGTCATTGCTCCGGGAACGGCCCGAGGAAAGCCATCCGAGGTTTGTCCGAGGTCTACTATATAAACGCTTGCGCAAAGATGTAGCTATCCTCTGCATCAGCTATATCTGTTTCCCATCCATGGCGCCAATCAAAACTTGTGTTCTCGGTGTCGGCCTCGCGGGATTGACCTTTCATGTCCCCTTTGTCCTTGCTCTTTCTGATCTATTCACTCTTCATGCTGTGTTAGAACGTAACCCGCGATCCCCTGGAGGTAAAGTCAAGGAACGCTTTGGCGTCGAAACCAAGATATACAAGACAATTGATGAGGTGATTGGTGATGAAGAAATCGAGCTGGTAATTGTCGCCACTCCCAATGACACTCATTATGCCCTAGCAAAGGCTGCCCTGGAAGCTGGCAAGCATGGTAGAAATATATCTATCTCATACCTATTCCCAAAGTCCGCTGACATCACGACAGTTCTTGTCGACAAGCCCGTCACTGAGACTGTTGCCCAAGCCAGGGAGCTTGACGCAGTGGCAAAATCAAAGGGACTTGTCCTATATGGATACCAAAACAGGCGGTGGGACTCGGACCACATTGCCCTCAAAAAGCTCTTAGCGCTCCCCCCCTCGTCTCCGCAATATCTTGGAAATTTGCTAGAATTCGAGTCCCAGTAAGTCCTATGCCAGAATGTCAGTGGCTAGGCCATGACCAACAAATTTCAGCTATGATCGATACCGCCTGGGCATCAGGGCATCCTGGAAAGACGGTGCTGGTGCTGTTTATGATCTTGGATCGCACCTTTTGGATCAGGCTCTAAAGCTTTTCGACCGACCAGCCAAGATCACTGCATTCATTCAGAACATACGTGGTGTGACCAAACCCGAAGTTGATGATATTGTGCGCACAACCAGTGTCCTTTCTACAGAATGCATTGACGAGTACGCAACCGTAGTTCACGATTTACTTGCACTATAACATCGGAAGTCCCTTCCCTAACCCATTCACCGTGCTGCTTCGTTCCCACATCCTATCCGCCAAGGCACCACAGCTGCGTTACGCGGTTCGTGGCACCAAGGGGGTATTTACAAAGTATGGCCTGGATACCCAAGAAGAACAACTCAAGGCTATGCCCACCGTGCGTGACATTTTTGCAGCCGGATACGGCGAGGAACCCCAGGAAGTCTATGGCGTCGTGGAGAATATCGCAACGGACGATGTGACAATTACTCAATCCATGTGAGGATGTTTTTTTTTACCGTAGTGTTATAATTGATCTGTATCCAAGCTGGCCTTCTGAAGCCCCAGGGCAGTATGTTGGACTCTTCAGAAACTTGGCAGGAGCCATTCGAAACAACGAGGAGTTGGAGGTCAAATGGGCAGAGACTACGCAAGTCATAGAGATGATTGAGCTAGCATACAAGAGTTCCAAAGAGGGTCGTACACTAGAAGTTCCTGCGCTGTAGTGCCACTGTGATCTCCACGTGATCTCCACGTATGCA
The DNA here is from genome assembly GCA_038093095.1 of Boletus insuetus. Lineage (NCBI taxonomy): Eukaryota > Fungi > Basidiomycota > Agaricomycetes > Boletales > Boletaceae > Boletus > Boletus insuetus. Next base: position 288,026 of record JBBPRQ010000002.1, on the reverse strand, counting down.
GCCCTTGCTGGCTCGTCGTATGATCACCGGTCACCACTAACCATGTCCGTCCCTACTGTGGTCATCCACGTCGAGTTGCCCGCATACTCAAGGTCTTTCGACATACGAGTACCAGAAAGTGCGACGATCTCAGACGTCAAACAAGTCATATCTTCTGTGTGTATCGGTCATCCTCGCACAGACGGTCAGCGAGTGATATGGAGGGGCCGGTGTTTGGGTGATCAGGAAAAAATAAGCGTACTCTGGCCGGTAAGAAGAGTATAGGTGACCCGTCACAGTCCTCACCTCCATTATCCGTTTAGTCCCAAGACGATCAACGTATCGTTCACCTGTCTGTGCGACCGTCAGCTTGGACGAGCGCTATTTCTACTACGTTGTCTTCCTTGCACGCCACTGTTGATCCAGCCAACAAGAGAACCCTTGCGGATTCCCAACAAGACTCTTCCTCTACTCGCTCTACCTCAGACACGAATAATAGTCTCGCATTCATACGCTTCAAGCACTCGCAGGCACTTTGTTGGCTCTCCAACTCCAAGTTGGCTGCTCCTAGTCCTCTAGAAGATGTGGATATCAAGCGCAGTGCGGCGAAGCTTGCCCTGGAGCGGCTGGGATATACTTGGCCTGATATTTTGGACGCAAACTGTCCGTTGGCGAGCCCTACATCCCCCGATACCATCGACTACTACGAGATTATTACCATCGAGTACGAACATTTGATTATGTTAGGTCTGTCTGTGCTCACTATCTTTCCAGCGGCAAGGCATATCTTTCCCTGCTGACCCCTCGGGGCACACCTTCTCCCTTGCAAATACATGCACTCAACGTTCTCACGTATACCTTCTCTATCCTCTCCCTGCCACCGTCACGACCATCACCCACGCCTACTTTTTCGGTGCCAAATACGTCTTTCGTTCCCCCGCATGTCAACGATCTCCTCCGAGATCTTGGTCTTCCGCCTCTTCCAGCAACACCAAATGCCAACGTTGATGTCACTGCACAGCCAGACGCCGCAGGAGCACCCGGCATTCCAGAACATGCTGAAGGAAACGCTATCAGAGATATACCCATTCGTGCGCTTCTCGCTCCCCTGTTAATGATCGCTTTTCGAACGGTCCTCCTTCTGTATTTCTTTTCTCCCACCCGCAAGCCCTTACTCGGATTGTGCATTATCGCATGGATCATCTACGAGATGTGGACTCATGTTCGCGTTGTCATTCTCCGACCACTAGATAGGGCTGGTGGCAACGGGGCTGGGCCTGGTGTGAACGGTGCACAGGCCGGAGGAGCTGCTGGCGCTGCACCCGTAGCTCAAGACAACGATCATGCTGGAAACCGCAACCCTCCACGACCAGGAGCACGTGTTCTGAATACCGAGCCAACTCGCGACGCTCAGCAAGTGCAAGGACCCCCAATACCGAGGCAATCGAATGGGATCATAGATAGCCTCGCCCTTGCAAACGTCCATCAGGAGAACAAACTACTTTGGCCCCTGCAACAGCCCGCGAGCACTCCTGAACCGCCAACTTTCCTTCGCAAAGTGATGTCCTTCTTCTCTCTCCTTGTGGTCACCTTGCATCCAGAGGTGTACAATCGGAGAAGGGTTGCCCTCCGTCAACGGGAAAGTCGGTTGCGTACGGAAATGAACGCTATAGAGCCGGATACGGAAGCGAGGGACAGTGAGGAGGTGTCGAGCGAGGAAGAGCAAAGGAAGATCGCGTTTACGCAACAACTGCAGGCTCAACACGTTCAGCGGGCCATGTGGGTCAAGCAGTATGTTGAACGCGTCAGGAGAGATGATTGGGTAGAGGAGTAGATGAGTATTTAATAGCTTCATTTGTGCATCCCTCATGATATTTATGTCAAAGTATTGACCTGTCTTGGTTGTGCGCGATTCAATTGTGAATGGACTAGCTATAATATGTGGAGGTTGGTGCAAGTGAAAGGTTTATTATTCGCTTTCGTCCTCATCGTCCTCATCCTCGTCGGCATATTCATTCAATGGGGGTCCACTACCATCCGATTCATTGCCATTGCCAAACTCTCCATCTCCATCACCCTCGCTTTCATCCTCGTCTTTATCGTCATCCTCGCTTTCTCCCCCCAACTCGACGTCCTCTACACTACCTTCTTCGTCGCCACTTTCTATTGGGGGTTCTATATTCATCGCCTGATCCTCTTCTTCTTCGCTTTCTCCTTCTACATATCGAGTTGGTCGCCGTGCATTGTCAGGAATGCGGTTTTTCGATGCCAATGACGCAGGAGCTGAAGAAGATCGCATTTCAATTTGAGATAACACCGTGTCAAGTTTTCCGTTGAGAGACAACAAGCTTTCATGTAATGCCAATCGCGTTGTGAGTGTTGCATGGAGACCTGCCAGTCTGGCAACCAGGTCTGGCATCTGTAACCGGTAAGATCTTAGAGAAGACACGCAGACGATTCAAACGCACTGTCATGAGATGGCTGCTGTGTATAGCGAGGGTCATTTTTATCCAAGTGATCAGAACTGTTCCTCTCTGTGAACTAGCACCTCCGCCACCACCCTTCATATTCGCGGCTCTTGCGCCTCTTCCTAGTCTCTCCATGCAAACCAAGAGCAGTGGCAGTGAAAGTTGAGGAGGCAACCGTCGTACAGTATTTCGAATGAGCGTGGTGTCAGAGTGTGCTAGACATGTCTCCAAAAGTCGTGAGTCAGACGAATGTAGCGCTTGTATGAGCGTTCGTGTAAGCGAATGCGCAGGTACGATATTGGGGGAATCTGGTTGTCTATCAAGCTTCGAAGATGCGCCGACCTCTTCGTCGTCGTCCGATTCGGAGCCCTTGTTCGCGGCGTCAGCGCCATTTAGGGCTGATAGTCTCTGTCCCAGACTTAGTTCAGCGAGGTTGGCGTCGAGAGTTCCTTCTACTTCGCGAGCTGCGAGATCTTCGAGGGCCTGATCCTGCCCGAGTTCGGTGCCCGAATGTATGGCCAACGTCGAGGATTCGGCATAGCGAGCATTTTTTGGTGCGATCTGAAACCATGAGACAAGCAACGGTGATCTTCGTATCCGTGTACTTACCACAGTTGCGGAGTGGTTTTCTACCAGTATCTCGTTGGCAGCAGAGCTGGGCGCAGGGGGTTTAATCTTGCGCGTGGACGATTTTGTGCGCGGTTTTTTCGACTTTGGTGCAGAGTCCATGATGTGGAACCGGTCGACCTGACCAACATTCTCAAAAAACCATGGGGCTGCGACGAGGACGAGTTTGTGCTTACCTCGAGAGGTGACGCTGTCAATATGTAAAAAGATTTGGTAGGACACCGAAACTTTGACTTGCCTGATCGGTGCGTTTGCCGTTCCATCCTCACAGCACAAGGCTGGCAACTCCTCGAACGATCCCGCCAATCGCTGTTCTGTCCTCCTACAGTGCTCAGAGTCTCTGCTCGCCTTCTCGGCGGTGCCATTCCACATAACTTGCACTAGCCTCGCAAGTCGGTAACCGCGACCAGCATGAACTACATCCAGGTGAACATGGCTTATCGTATTGCTGCGCTTTCGTACTGACATAAACTAGCTAGAGAAACTGGGTGTGGACTCTATCTTTAATTATTTCTGATGATGATTCCGCTCACTCAATCCGGTGCAGGTGAGGGCACATATGCGACGGTGTACAAGGTATCGTGCCCGCTACCAACTTGGATCCTCTTCTCATCACGTTTAACGTAGGGGCGCTCCAGAACCACCAATGAAATCGTCGCTTTGAAGGAGATCCACCTGGATGCAGAGGAAGGCACACCATCGACTGCCATCCGGGAGATTTCCCTTATGAAGGAGCTGAAACACGTCAACATTGTGCGCCTGCACGACGTCATACACACAGAGACGAAACTCGTTCTGATATTCGAGTACTGTGACCAAGATCTGAAAAAGTATATGGATCAACATGGCGACCGCGGCGCTCTCGATCCCGCGACGGTTCGAAGTTTTATGTATCAACTCTTGAAGGGCACCTCTTTCTGTCACGAGAACCGCGTCTTGCACCGTGATCTCAAGCCGCAGAATCTTCTTATCAACCGCAAAGGGGAGCTCAAGCTAGGGGACTTTGGATTGGCGCGCGCTTTTGGAGTCCCTGTCAACACGTTCTCGAACGAGGTATGTACCGGAAATCTTGCACTTTATATGGTTTCGAACCTCACGATCCTAGGTTGTTACTTTGTGGTACCGCGCTCCCGATGTGCTTTTGGGTTCGCGGACGTACAATACTTCCATTGACGTTTGGTCGTGCGGTTGTATATTCGCAGAGATGATCTCGGGCGTACCTCTTTTCCGTGGTCGCGACAACCAAGATCAACTGCTCCACATCATGCGAATCATAGGCACCCCGGACGACCGTGTACTCAGGAAGATAGCCACAGACTCTGTACGTGGCTGCAAGTTATCCCATATTTTTGTTGTCGCCTCACCGTCTCAACAGCCAGAAGTTACTATCAAGCAATACCCGAAATACCCCAAGATTTCCTTTCAGCAAGTTTTACCCAAGGCGCCACCTCAGGGTATATTTTTTGTCTGCAACGAAGAGCCTTTGGTTAACTTGATCCTGATAGCGATTGACCTGCTTGAGCGCCTGCTCCAGTTTGATCCCAGCAAGAGGATCACTGCTACAGAGGCATTATCGCACCCATATTTTACCTCTACAGCCAGCCCTTCCTATGGCCCATCTCCGACACCTGGATCGATGCCTCCCCCTCAGTTTAACTTCCCCCATCCTCACCCACATGCTCACCACCAGCCACAGGGGCAAGTCCAGCAGCAGCAGCAACAAACACAACAACCCCAGCAAATAATAGTCCAGCAGCCAGGACAACAACTTGTTCCTCAACAACCAGGGTACCCTCCTCACCCGCAGTCGATTTTTGTGGCACAGGACGCTGCGCGCATGCAGGCTCAGGTGCAGGCGCAAGCACAGGCGATGGCACAGGCGCAAGCACAAGTTGCCCATGCGCACGCGCAGGCTCAGGCTGCACACGTGAGCCAGCAGGGCTACGGAGCTGGCGTGTACCCGGCACAGTATCAGCATCCCAGATGATTTCTGCATTGTAATTTTTCCGGTCGTGCATTTGTTTTGTACAAGGTTGATGTTGTACTGGTACATACTAGCTTTGTGAACGTGGGAGAGCGTTTTACCTCGGATAAAAACAAGGGTCGACTGGTCAATCAAGCACACCTTCGTCCTCGCTGTCCACGACGATGTCGACCTTTGACTCACTCGTGGCCGACTTGACTCGCGATATACACCGCGCACAACCAAAAGACGCTCTCCAGTTCTGCGCCAATTGGTTTCAGTCGCGCTTGGAAGAGCAACGTACTCGAACACGGGACGCGCTAACCACTCACCGTGGCCTCTCGTCCATACAGGAACAGCTCCCCACCGATTTCTATGTCGATGCTCCTGTTAATCTCGTCCCCCGTAACGCAACACCAACGCCCGTTTCTCCGTTCTCAAACGTCGCCTCCCAACGCCGCCCATCCTCGTTCCATCCTTTCTCTTACAGCCCTTTTGGCACACTCAATGTCCCCGGAAATGCATTGCTTTCCATCGATCCAAATGGTGCTAGCAATGGCATGGGGCCACCTACATTCATGCTTGACGGCCGTGAACTTCCTCCCACCTCTCCGCTCTCCACCGATCCATCCAACTCTTTTGCGCGATATGACGCTACATCTACACCCACCATGTCCAATTCTCTTTCGCTGGGTCCTAGTGACTATTTACAGGCCCCCTCCGCCACCATTTTGGCGCGTCGTACGTCTGTTAGCGCAGAGCCAATTGCTGTGGACAGTGGCCACGATGATCCTCTACCTATTTACCCCAAAACACCTGACCAACTCCGCCGTATCAAAGCATCCATTGCAAATAATTTTATATTTCGCGACCTTGATGAAGAACAAGAAACTGGTGTGCTGAATGCCATGCAGGAACGCCGCGTGAACCAGGATGAAGTGGTCATTCGACAGGGTGATGTCGGAGAATACTTTTACGTCGTCGAATCTGGACTTTTCTATTGTTATATTCACCCAGAACCTTTGCCACCTACGTGGGTTACGGAAAACCCGTCCTCCACTATGTCATCTCAAGCCGACAAGTTCCTGCAGCCTGGTTACCATCCTGTTTATGGACGCAAGGTTATGGAGTGCAAGCCAGGAAATTCGTTTGGGGAGCTTGCCTTGATGTATGGACATCCTCGCGCAGCCACCGTACAAGCAATAGAGCCATCGACGGTGTGGGCACTGGATCGTATCACGTTCCGCACGATCATTTTGAAGGCTGCTCACAGGCGACGGACCATGTACGAGCACTTTTTATCAACGGTCCCACTGCTCTCTTCGCTTGAGCCAGGTGAAAGAAGCAAGATCGCAGACGCCCTTGTGAGCAGAGTGTACCCTGATGGAGAGGCGGTTGTCAGCCAGGGCGAGATGGGAGACACCTTTTTCTTTGTCGAGGAGGGGGAGGCCATTGTCACGAAAAAGCATCGGTGCGAGGAAGACGAGTGGCGCGAGATCACTGTTGGTCACCTCAAAAAAGGGGATTACTTTGGAGGTGAGATTTTTGTTGTGCACTAGATCTATATTTAAGCTAATTTGTGTGTGCCAGAGCTATCTTTGCTCCGACTCGCACCAAGAGCTGCGACGGTGAGTGCGGTGCACCGGGCTGATCAGTCTCAAACCAAGCTCAAAGTTGCGGCGCTGGATGCTCCGTCGTTCACGCGGCTTCTTGGACCACTGAGGGAGATCATGGAGAGAACGGCTGGAGAGAGTTATGGTTTGGTGACGAGGACTAGTCGCTGAGACGGTGGTAGGCATCATCTGGTCAGTACACTTTGTACTTGTAGACATGGTTGCTTGGATTGTATGAAATGACGGCTACTGTTGCGATGCCAACGAGAGCAGTTGATAAGATCAGACGTTGGAGTGGGAGACAAATTTCGAACTACAATAACTCGGTTCCATTTCTTCTCCTTCTTTCCCTTGTCCCCTCCATCGGTCCATGCACCGACAGTCATTACATTTGGCGTAGAGACATCGTTCTTTCTTTCTCGCTCGTTAAACATCGACCTGGTAATGGATCCCCATCGTGGTATCCACAGCCGTCTGTTCAATAAAAGGCAGGGCCTTGGCGGAGGTGAGTCCCTCGTCTCAATATCCGTACTTGTCTCTTACATCCTCCAACCGTGTGACAGTCTTGGGAAATTTGATGTAAGTCCCTACCTGCATTGGTTCCGCCCAACTCTCATTTCCAACCAGTCCTAGTACCTCGACATCGAGCACGGCGAAGGCAACAACTCCTACGGCGTCGCAGAGCACAGGAGATCCCTTTGGAGTAATTGGTGGATTCACCAGTATCCTTGGCGACGTTTCGTCCGTCTTCGTGCCACCGTCGGGACCTTCTTCTACTACGACATCAAGTACACCCCTGACACTCTCGTCTTCTAGTTCGGCTGGCTCGACAACCACCTCAGCGTCTTCAGTACATACAACTGCTTCGTAAGTCTTTTTCAAGGTTTCGTCAGATCACCAACCGAGACTATCAGGACATCATCGACGACCTCCAGCAGCACCTCGACGACCTCGACCTCGACCACTCCTACACCGACACCGACACCTGCTCCAACATCATCAGCCGCCAACACTGTCTACACTTCCTCTGATGGTACTGGGGTCGTCTACATCACCAGCCAGCTGCCCGCCGCGTCTCCGACAGCTGCCCCTCACCCCTCATTCTTGCAGGATTCTTCCCTTGAGGGGGGCGTCTTTGCCCTTGTCGGCATCGTCTTTCTCGTCATCGTTTTCATCGCTGTTACATGGACCATTCGCAAACACCGCCGTGCTCGTCTCGAAAGAGACCTTGCTGCAGCTGTCACCTTTGACCCCGGTGCGACGGACCATTACGAGCGCCAAGAACACTCGATGGAGAAGCACCGATTGAGTGCTAGCTCCTCCGGTCACGGTCACGGTTATGGGTATGGGTATGGTATGCAGCCTGCATATCTCCCCCAGTCGGAGTATCGTGGTCCTATGGGTTACGGACAGTACCCCGTTGCTGCATACCACGCTCCATCTCCGAACCCCGCTCCATATCAGGTACCATCTCCTGCCGTCCCTCAACCCGCCGGACAAGGCGGTGCGAATCTTACGCGCAAGTTTTCTGATCGCAAGCCCGTCCCTCCTCTCTTACCCAATCCTGCATACGATCCTTCCAACACCCATGTTTCTCTTCCCCCACAGCTTTATCACCAGTAACCTTGTGGGGGACAACTTGTCGACCGCTTGGTGCTGGACACAGAGCGGATTCGCAAGAGTGTCTTGAAGTGAGCCATTTGACCTTGGTGCCTCCATGTTCTGACGCGTATGTCAAGAACGTTGCCCTCGACATACGCCCGAATACCCCTTTTGCAGCCTTGGCTTGGCAATGTGTCGCCGATAATCTTGTGACATGGAGCGAGATGCTTTTTTGTCTTTTTATTCTATTTTTAAAAATTTCCTTTGTAGAATTTGAAGGATAGCTTCTGCGAAGTTTGTACACCTCCGAGGTGCTGGTTTGCTGTGCGTATCAGCCATGTCCAATTATTGTCTGTCCGTCTGTCCGAATTCAAGTGGTTGTCACATAGCTCGTGTATCGATAGCTATTTGAACGAGACTTGAATCATTTCACTGTGACAGAATGCCGAGTCAAGGTTCGTGCGAGGATAAGAGAGCTAACGATATCTGCAGTACCGATCCAACACCAGGGTGGCAATGAGAATCCCCAAGGCACCCGACACGTCATACTTGGAAAAGGAAGCATATTATGAAGCTGTGGCCTGCACGACATCTCATGTACGATCTCCGTGGAGGTTCGCTAATTAATGTTGATACCGAGCTCGGGTTGAAACTCAAGACCGATGCATGATGTTACGAGGAAGCCTGAAAAATAGAATAGCATACTGGCACAGACAGCGAAATCGAGTCAAGACAAACAGTAGCATACGAGGACGGGGGATGGGAAGTCACTAGTCAAGTTGCAGCGTACGTAAAGCAAGGCCTACTACGTCTGCCCCGTCGTTTCCTTGTTTCGCTCACGTTCTCGTCGCTCTAGGTACCACACCAACCAAGTAATGACTAACGTTGCAGCACATGTGCACATCATGGTGATCATGCCTTTCGTAAAGCGGGGAGCATCCGTTGCTGGATAGAAGAGTAGTGGCCACCAAGCATTAACCGCATTGTTCCACATGCTAGGCGAAGGTGAGCAACCAAGCGGGCAAAGAGGGAGGTGACCATTACTTCATGGATGCTAAAACGATGGCGCGCTCTTGGTCGTCATCGGCACATATTTGGTTGGCCCAACTGCGTGGAGTGAGTAAGCAACCCCGAGAACTTGCGAAAGCTCACTGACGCAAACGTCGTCGCTTGTCCGGAATATGCTGCGCCAGCAATATCTGTATCACAGGATTAGCGGATGTGCTAGGAAAAGACACGTCTCCCGACACACAATACGCAAAAAATTTAAGGCCCGTAGGGCTGTTCCACACCAGAATGCAGATAGCAGCGGTCGTGCAGCAGATGGACATGTACACGAGGACAGGCCATCGTGCCCGGGTATAGTCAGTCCAGGTAGCACATACGAGAGTGGACACGATTCCAAAGGCTGTCACACCCGATGGGTAATTATCTGGATGCGTTATACAAACTTGAGTTCTTTCGCGGGAGCGCTTCGGACTGACCCGCTTGCTCAACCGAGTACCCCCCGATGGCAGATAGCCATTGACCCATCAAGTTGTTCGAGCCAAAGCTCTCCGTCTCGCCAGAGATGGCGAACTGTTACCAAATGTGACGTTAGGGTTAGGTGTGTTGAACATGGCATGAAAGCTGACCAGGAGACTGCAACCATACCAGCGCCAGCGGGTGAGAACGCGCCTGGCCAGGTTCCAGGAAAGTGGATGCCGAATGACGTCGTGATTGGATTCTAAGCGGGCGTATGACAGGATGCGCTCCTGATGATTGGTAAGTATTTCAGTCAAACCAAGCTTTTACATCAGCCTGAATGACCAACCTCTTTGGTAAGATAGAACGCCTTTGTTGTCGCGGGAACGTCTGGAAATACAAGAAAGCCGTAGACAGCTATAGGCAGGGTGATCACACCGTCGACGACGAATCTACCAGACTGTTAATAGTGCACTGCACAGAGGAAGAGATACTTCGCACAGCCATCTCCAACCGCTCCTACCAGCAACACCACCAAGATGTCTGCAAGAACTCTGCATGGTCGTCGTTTATGAATAGGGTACACTTACTGGTAGACGGCGGCTTGGAGAACGCCAGAGAAGCTAGCTGAAGTTAGCCTTGGTTTGTGTGTCGACCGAGACCTTACAGTGTCCCGGCCAAGCCAGAGCTAGTGAATATTCCCGAACGCTTGCCTAGCTCTCCTGATTTGTACCAACTGTTGAACAGGGTAACTGCAACGATCTAATTAAAGGGAATGCGACGTACGCCCCGAGGATATAATGTGTACCAACAAAGGTAGAAGCTTCTGATATACCTTGTAAAAATCTGATTGCATAGAGCTATTGAAATAGTGAGAATAGGGACCTTTATGTGGAAGAAGGCGAACCTGTTGAACATTTTGTACCACGCTAGAACTGAAGTACAGAGATTGGAGGTCGAGGGAGGTCGAAGGAATGAGGCATACCAGAAAGTGAGAACGCCCCAGACTATTTGCATGAGTGGAAACCAAATCCTGGGTGGGACGAGTTGCAGCATCAAGTTATCTAAACGAGAGGCGGATGTGAAGGGGAGCGAGGAAAGGAATGAAAGTGAAGTACTTGGTATCATTCCGATGATATATCCACAAGTAAACATGGTATTGATTAGCTGGAACGAGATGTGACAAGGTCACGGGAATGTAAACAGAAGGGTGCCCACATTGAAGTCATTTCCTTGCAGGTGGAGCTCTTGCTTCATTCCAGAGATGTATGCATTGTTAACGTTTGATCTGTCAAGATCTGAACGGGAGAGATAGAGATGTGAGAGTGGGAGCAGGAAAGAGGACATACAGTTTGTAAAGTACTGCCAGTGCCGTGGGTCCGTCTGTGAGGCATGAAGATGTGGAGACTGCTCGTACCATGAGACAGCAATATGATAGGATGAAGCAGTCAATCTTGAGGACGAGATTCTGCTCTTGTTTTGAAGCAGGGACGTCGCCCCACAAGAGACGTTTGATCTTACGGGACATGAGAATTATCCGGCTCATTACTACCTGCTATAAAAGGCGCTCGGCATTGGCCGAAGAGGAAATGATGCTGACGTCATAGTGCTGTGTCATGGCAGTAATCATTCATCATGGTCGCATTCAAATCAGCTTCAGTAAGTAAACACTCATCGCCCTTCTTCGTCCCCTGCACTTCCTCCCGCCATTCCGTCATGCGCCCCCACACACCGGCGCAGGATCTTGTCCCCTTCTCGTCTCACTCTCTTCTCCTCCTCCTCCTTATGCCCCTTTTCGCACATGCTGTCCGTGATGACGCACACATGCACATGCACTCCGGTCAATCCATGTCCGAAATAAACGAAACTGAGATCCTCCAGTATCATCTTCCCACCCCTCCATCTTATTGGTCCATAGATATAGATGATCGTGATCCCAACATTGCACGCTACCCTGCCCTGATCGCACTCCATGCTCTCTTCATGTCCCTCGCCTTTTTCGTCGCACTGCCTGCCGGTATGCTTCTTCCTTCTCTCCCTCCCCTAGTTCACCTCCCTCACACCAGTGTGACACCTAGGGATTGCCCTGCGCTCCGCTAAGCATTCTTTCCATGGCGTAGCAGTTGTCTCTTTCTACAGCCTGGTGGCGTTCGGCTGTGCTACCAGCAGCCTGTACCGAAAGCTCACACCTGATATGTAAGCGATGTACTGCCGTAATTCACAACCCTTCACAACCCCTTTCTCCAGGTATGAAGGCTCAACCCATTCTACCCATGGTTACCTGGTTTTACTCCTGAGCCTGGCCTTAGCTGCAGTCGATATTGCCGCGTTTTTCGCTCGTCTCTATGCTTTCTGCATGGCACCCTCCAAACTTACCTTGAGACAGTTTTGGTGTTCAGTCGTATTAGGCCATCAACACACGTATCCCTCCTCGTCGGACTCGGAGTACTCTGGCATTGTTTCGGAAGACCCTGAAGAATACGCTGACATCAAACCAACGTCCTCCCGTCCCGTTTCTTCCTTGTCAGAACATGTTGTCTTTGACGTTGAATCTTCAAGGCATTCTGATGACACCCTTCACGACATTATGGTCACGCCCATCCCTCCTCCTAAACAACCTTTACTCCGCCGCATTTCACAGGTCGCATACGCCACCCTCGAGAGGTCTCTCGTATTCGCTGCATTTGGAATGGTCCTGTCTGGTATTGTTATTTATACGGGCGGCTGTCGCGACAGCTACATCAATGGGTGCCTCGCCCATCTCATCAGTAAGAAAGAGACAATGATTTTGTGACACCTCTCTGACTATCCCCGTTACAGAGGGTGGCATATTCTGGTGTTATGGGTTATTCACATTTGCTCGCTTCTTGGGCTCACACTCGGAGATGGGTTGGGCATGGAATATTTCGCCAATCGGAAACACTATCTCCGCAGAATTTGTGGAATCCACCATCATTTTCCTGTATGGAATCTCAAATACCTGGATGGAGAGGTTTGGTGTGAAACCAGGAGATCCTTATACAACGAAGCAGGTACAGCATATAAGTATTGCGGTGCGTAGAATCGTTTCGCTGTCTACCTTACCGAACGTCCACTGTCTCAAGGTTATGTTTTGGTTTGCTGGTCTCGTGGGAATGGGAATGGAATCTAGGCGTGTACGACGTTGGCTAGCAGCTTCCGCAACGGCTTCCCTAGGATCAGCACGGGTTACTAGTATTACCGAGCCACCCAGCTACAGAGCCAGCTTTAATCCTTTCCCGGCCCTTGTTATTGGTGTCACAGGCGCTGCCATGAGTGCTCATGCGCAGGCTTATGTCTTCCAGGTTAGCCTATCGTTGTCACCCCTGTTTCACCATATCTGATAAGCGGACAGGTCCAGATTCACGCATTATGGGGTTGGCTTCTGCTCGGATTTTCGGCACTCAGATGCTTGACGTATTTCTTCCTTTGGCTTGGTCCACCCGAGTCTGTACTCCCTTCTCGGCCGCCGACAGAAGCCCTGGGAAGTTTCTTCCTGGCATGTGGTGGTCTGATGTTCATGTTCAGCACAGAAGAACTTACCCTCGCAGCCATGCGGAAGGGGCGTGACGGTCAGCTGGTCTTCTTCTCCCCGCAATATCAACATATTGATCGATGTTCTTTCCAGACATGATGATGTTCCTGAATGTCGCAGTTGCGATTACGTGCTTTGCGTTCTGCTGGACACTTTGTGTGGTGACATTCAACGGATGGCTCAAAGCTCGGAAAACAAAGGCTTGAATTCTCTGGTTGATTGGTCACTGGTTTGGGTCACTTGACGTATCAATATACTTGTGATGTTATCACGCCGTTCAAAATTGTATCCTGCGTTTACGCTAATAGCTTGTAGATTTTACACAATGTCATTACTATTGTCTAGCATCACCGTTGTCCACTATACAATGCCCGCTGCCATGCTTGCGTGATCAACAAAAGCCCCCACCCACACCCAGAATCCAGACCACCCACAGCCAACAAAGCCTCGCCAGCAACTTGCTCGGCTAGCAAAATCGGTGCGCCAAAGAACACGAACAAGCTGTGCCGCGCCAAGACACACCCCAAAATAAAACGGTGCACCTTGCACATTCAAAACGCCTGCATACGTGATGAGGGACATGGTCGACGCTGAAAGTGCGCTCAAAATAGGTCGGGTATATTCCCCAAACAACAATGCCGTCGAACGAATCCCGACTTTGACGTCATCGATCTTGTCCTAAAGAAAGAAAGAAACACCGTGAGACGATGACCGACTCGAGACGAGTCACGAGCGACGACGTGCCTGGTGGGCATAGATGGTATCATAGACGAGCGTCCAACATACCCCTCCTGCGTACAGCGGTAAACAGATGTGCCAGTCGACGGCGCCTGCGACGGCGGACCAGCCTAGTAGTGCACCCCAGTTGAACGCCAGGCCTGTTCGTAATATGTGTGGGTGTACGCGGGTCAGCCCGATGCGTCGCGCGTGGTCGTGAACGTACCAAGGACGGCCTGGGGCCAGTACGTGACGCGTTTCATGAGTGGGTATATAGTGACGAGGGAGAGGGAGGAGGCACCGAGAAGGATGCTGGACAAGAAATAGAAACAGGCATGAGGAGCACAGAGGGACGCGTCATCGAGACTGACGTACCTGTACGTGTTGAGCTGGAGCAAGACACCCAGGCCAACTGTCAACTGGCCCGCGAGGAACCCAAGTGCCTGGCGGCGCGTGATATCGCCGCGCGCGAGCGGCCGCGTTTGCGTTCGCTCTGAGACAGGGAGAAAAGAAAAAAGAGCAGGGAACGTTGGTGGGTGCACATCGACGAGGACGAACACTGACCGACTGCCTTGTCGAGGTGCTTGTCCCACATGTCGTTGATGGTGCACCCTGCACCGCGCATCACGAGGGCGCCCAGACCGAACAGACCGAGATACGTGAGCGAGGTCGTGAGCGGGGCTTCGTGCGCATAGGACGCCATGGTGATGGACCACGCTGCAATGGGCCTTCAGCGGATGAAAAAGACGGCAGAGACAAGACGTACCACACGGATAGAAGAGCAAGAGGGTCCCGATGGGCTTGTCAACCCTGGTTAGATAGATGTACGGCCGCATGCTGGATGGAAAGCGGTCGACCCATGTTGTCGGAGGGGAAGCGGTGGAAGTATAACGAACGAGAGGTCGCGGTGCAAGTGGAGTATTTTGTCTTGTTGCCAGACAAGACCTTGGACCACAACGAAGTACCAAGTTTTGTGTGACCCACGACAGCGAACGAATTCGCAACGATTTCTGGGCGAGACCGCTTGCCAACATGGCGCGGTTAAGAAGTACACACACAAGTTTGGCCTCCCACGAGTCATGAATGCACGTCAGGGTCAAAGAAAAGTAGGAGTGGGTACAGCCAGACACAACTCCTTTTAACCGTACAGGATGATGGGGGGAGTACGCAGTACATGCAACATAATCCAAAGTTAATAGTATGCCAAGGATGCTCAAGGACGATGCAAGAATTAGGACAAGGAGGGCTGACGTCCGTTTTTTTACCACTCTTTCGCGAGCTTAAAAGACCATTCCCAATCTGTCCATGCTGCACGTCAAAACTCGGGCGTGCGCGCAAAATTTAGGGGGACATACCAGCGTAGACTTCACCATCATCATCTACGACACGACTCCTGACATGGTATGAACCAGAGCGAGCGACAACACCTGATGGTGATTCTTCGGGGTCAAAGTTCTTGGTGTATGCCTCTCCCTGGGGATGTGGGCCATATGAACCAAGCATCTGCTCTAATTTGTCCACTAGAAGCAGGTCAGCCAACGAACCATTCCGAGCCAAAAATAAATTCTCACCTTTGAGACCCGCCCTCTTCACGATTTGGATATAACGGACGCCCTGTAGACCCCGTGAGCACATACGCTACGAGATCCAAGGGAACGAATAATATACCGAGATAATGGAGTGGTTCACTTTGAATGTAATGCGTACACTGATGAAATATGAGATGGATGACGATGGCGAAGAGGACGATACACACTTGTACTCGACACCTTCCTTGATGATGATGGGATTCTTCTTGGTATCCGCAAGCCTTGCCGTATCTAATATGTCGAAAGCGAGCTTCTTGGCTGGAGGGAGAGTGGGGGAAACGAGTTCCAGGGTAAGGACAGTGACCTGATGGAAACACGCGTTGGACACGAGTGCCACACGAAGGACGATGTACTTACCTTGGGGAGGCTGGGGTCTCCGGCGTTCCCACCAGGAACGATGCCTAGACTGGCTTTCCAGCGTGCAAGACTCTCGTCCTCGGCATCCATTTTGGCGTACTCTTCGGTGGTCTTTGCAGCAGTCGGCTTGTAGCCTGGAAATCGGGGTCAGACGAAACTATCGGGCGTGTTTAGCGCGCGTGACCTACCTGGGGTGGTGGAAGGCTTGAGATCTTCCTGGTCATCGTGCTAGAGGGGTAGTGTGTCAGTCAAAGGGAGTCGAGAGAAAGACGAGGACTGACTGTAGAAGCCATGCTGGGAGAGAGCAAGAGGTGTTGAGGGGCGTTGAATCTGCGTTGCAAGTCGTTATCATTGATTTCACACGGCTGTTAATCAGACACACAACCCGCCCAAAGTCCTAGTCAGGTACGAACTAAATTGCTATTGCAAAACAAGAAATCCAGCCCACTACATAGTCAAGACAAGAAAACGAGCGAAGGTGGTATAACCGTGACGGTACATATATAGATCTGCACGACATCTGGAAAAAAAGAGAGTGGAGGCTTTAAAAGCACGAACGAGTGTCCAGTCATCAAAGTACACCGTGAAGGCGCGTGCGCTCGCAAACTACACAAGGGTATCAAAGGTTCATCAGTTGCGGTGAGGCGACGTCATGCATGCCCTCTAGCCGCGATCCCATTGCTGAGTATACACACAACCTGATTCAGTGGACACACGTACCGCCTTTAAACCAGCATTTGCCTTTGCTCAGGTGGAAGCATTTAGAACCATTCGGGCAGGTGTGACCCCAGCAGCAACGGCCGCCATAAGGACATTGGAGGCCTGATAACACATGTAAGGATGCACAACGCAGTTCGTCCATTGGATTATGTACCATTTTTTAGAAAATTACAAGGAGCTTTTTTAGCATTGGAAGCTAACGTCGCCAATTGATCCGGGGTCAGCACGTAGTCATGAGAGTATTTACAGGTCCCCTGCACATGCGCTTCAGCATTCTGACGTCTAGTAATATTGCGTACTTACGCCTTTAGTGCAGGACATGAGGTAGAATTCATTACAAGGCGGTGGTGAATCTGCTCAGGGGCGTGTTAGTCTAGTACACCTCGAGAAAGAGACCATCGACGGACGTTTGTGAAGCGGCTGTTGGCACAAGTCAATGCACATTAGCACGACGAACTCGAGTATACCACCAGTCATTTACTTACCAAGTTAGGGTCAATCAGCTTGCCAGTAGAGGGGGTTGTTACACTGGGAGGGGAGAGTGGTGTTGGCAAACCACCGGTTACATGTGAGGAATTCAGGCCAGTGATATTCAAAGGAGGGAGGTAAGTGGCGCTGGGAGGCGGCGTGGCTTGATGCGTCATGAATACATTGTCGACGTATAGGGTAGGCAAGCGGAATCGAGGAGAGTGCTTCGCACCAGCACCCCCTGCTTCAAGGAATGCTAGTTTGCCCACCAAGCCATCATTTTGGAGTGTGGCTATAGTCGACGCGTATGCACTATCGGAACCACCTGAATCTGGGTCAGTATCTGCAAGTTGCCTGTTGTGACAGAGCGTCGCACCAGCAAGAAAGATCCGCTGTGTCTGTGGAAAACGAATGTAGGTTTGCAGGTATTCTTTGATCACCCAAATTAAGCACAATGGACGCGAAACTTGAAAACAAGCAACAGACCTGTTATCTTTGTAAACGTGGCATCTTTACCATACCCAACATCCACCAGCAAAAATCTCGGGGACGCTTGGCTAAAGCCCATTGTAAAGGCTTCCAACTGTTCAGGGGTACATAGTTGATGTCGCTCGAGAGCGCTGGTGAGTCCTATCCTGTTATAATAAACGGTAATCCAAAAGGACAGCTGCCCCAAAACATGGATGTCTTCGCTGGTTAAATAGTCGGCGACCGCCTTGGTGAGCTGCTGAGCAGCCTGGCGACCACCTTCATGGCCTTGTCTGAGGAGGGCCTCGGTAAATACACAAGCATCACCATCGACGACACAGAGAATTAACAAGCTCTGGCTCTGTTTGGGGTTGACGATGAGGCCAGTCATGGCACAAGAAATAATACGGACCATCAGGGACTCCATGGATGCAACCTGACTGTTGAGAGCCCCAAGCCTTGTTTTAAGGGATTTTGCCTCCCGCTCTGCTCCTTCGAGCGCTGTAGCGTGAGCCTGCTTCCAGACTGCCAGCTCAACCTCTAGCTCTGCTAGACGGTTCTCCAAATCGACATTTCGCTTAATTGTTGCCGAGGAGAGGGCTGTTGGTGATGGGTCAGAGCAGCCAAAGCGGGGTCTGACATGTGGGACATACTCAACAGTCTTGTGATCGTCTCGTCCCTTGCGAGGAGGAAACGAAAGTGTTGGATCAAGGCCTATAGCACTATACTTAGGACCTAGTACACTTACCAAGCCTGTTGGCTGACCTCAGAAATCTGGGGCGTTGCCATAATAAAGGCAAGCAGGGTGAAGAGAAAATAGCGGGCAAAAGGAGGGCGACCCTTTTTAAAGAATGGAAGGCGGGTCGATGACCAGCGTCTATGGGTAGTTAATCAGGCTAGATTCCGGGGTTCTAGGGAGCCGATAAGGCAAGACATCTTGATCTCGAGCTAACGAAGATGAGACGGTTTCAGTAACAGATGACCGAGTCACGCGAACCTGTACTCGGTTCGCCTCCGCTGCGAATCAGAGTCGAGGGTCGAGTACGTCAATGGAAAATTCCATCACCGTTGACGTGTTCATTAAAGTTCGCCGCGCTCAAGTCCTGGGAAGAAACAAAAAAAATTTGGTGAAACTCATATATGTACAAATCGCTTGGCACGCGGGCAAAGATCCCGACGACACATAATCCCCTCATATCTCAACAATGCCGTGTCCCCGATCATGATGCATGGACGAGCGCTGTTAATTCAAGAAGCGCTGCGGTGCATACCAGCTATAACTCAAAGTCAAAGGGCGGTGCATCATGACATAATTGAACACGGACCAGCTTGAAACTTGCATTTGCCCAGTTTGAAAAAGTAACATGTCGGTCCTTGGGGGCATGCATGTCCGTACACACAGTCATCGCCAAACATACAGATGCCACCTATCGAGACCGATGTGAGGCAAGGGAATGGAAAAAGCTTTGGGAGAGTTGGCAGACCCTCGTTGGAGACCTTGCATGGTGTCTTTTTGGCATTCTCGCTCAGTTCACAATAGTGCTCTTCCTCCAGTATATAGTCATGGCCATACTTGCAGTCTGTTCCGTGTCGGCACTGTGCAAGGTAAAACAAGGTGCAAGGTGCGGGGTTATCTGTAGGGACGAGTGAGTGGAGCGTAAACGACCGGTGGGGATCAACGAACGCTTCGACAAGGGCTGATGGGGTAAGGCGAAGGTTCGGTCAATCGGTATAGGCACAAAGCTACGGACTCAACTAATTTGGGGTTGAGGCGGCGCTGTCTCCCTGGCGACGACATCCTGGGAGTGAAGTGAATAAGTTGCGCCGGATGGGCATCATTTGCATCTGTGGACACGCTACTATCGCTAGTTTCATATGCGACGGGATCAGGGCGACCAGTTTGTAGGGCTGATTTATAACTTTGAATTGAGTTGCGTCTGGGACTGGTGCTAAGAATATCGTGAGGCGTCGTTACTGAAGTTGTGGATGAATTAGATATATGGCCGTTCTGCGCTGCTACCCTGGAGGGAATAGGTAGTCCGGGGGGAGGCCCGGAAGCAATGGCAATATAAGACAGGGGAACGAGTTTAGTAGTGATGAATAAATCTGGGATGCGAAGTACTGGAAGTCCAAGCGCTTTGATATCGAGAGCGACTTCGGCGTAACCAGGCATTAGAATGAGTTTGTCGCGGAAACCTTCAGTGATGACTGAACGAAGTGCGTTGACGTAACCATTGTCGTGGGATCCTAGGAAGAGATGGGAGTAGATGATGGAAAAAGGGAAGAGAGATACCTCCGAATATAATTTTGTGGGTCTGGGGAAGGCGAATATTATCTTCGAGATAAACTGCGGGGAAACGTGTTTGTGGTGAGGCAAGGGGTGAAAAGGAAGGAAGCAAGAAACCTTTAATTTTAGCATCTGCAGCCTCCTTGCTACCGCCGACGTCAACCATGAGGAAGCGCTCGGCAGCTTGATTGAAGCCAATGATAAAGTCATCAAACTTTAGTCTGGCGGAGGAGAGGCCGACTCTTGCAAACGTTTCGAGTAGGCCGCGCTTGTTGTAAAATAGGTAGACCCATAGATGGAATTTCTCGTGACCGATATCGGCGACAAGGAAGTTGCGCACGTTTTCTGTGAGCAACCTGGCAGCCTCGAGGCCACCCTCTTGGCCTTGGAGGATGAGGTCTTGGGAGAATATGGTTCCGTCTCCATCCAAGAGACAGATGATGCGTTTTTGGTGACCCTAGGAGAGCGATAAGAGGAAGGAGATGGTAGGAGAAGGGGCAGACCTTTAATGCATTGAGTTCGGCAAGGAGGGCAGCTATTTCGTCAGCCTTGCGCTTCAGCTCGGCCTGAGACGTGGTGTAGGCAGTACGGAAAGCCTCTAGGTTTGTGGATAGTTCGCTGATGCGGACTACGTTTTCGTGCTCTTTTGCAAGCAAGGCATCCACTTCGGCTAGATTGGGGGTGTTGTTGGTATGCGAGGTGAGGGTGAAAGGGAGACGTACAGGATAACTGAAAGAGGGAAGTGCGACTAGAAAGGGTGAGCTAGGAGAGCAAGAGACGGGGGGAGTACTCACACAGGATGACCGGCCTCCATGATCAAGGCTCGAGCATGTGCAGCTTGCAAGGACAAGGACATGTACACCCGTGGGAATATATCACGTGTGCGCGTCTCGATCACATGCACGCGACTCTTTTTTGTTCCACTTGTCATGTCCCTCTACGCATCGCTCGGCGTCTCTCCGAGAAAGAAACGCGTCTGCTCGAGCTCAGACGACGAAGCGACACCAAAGAGACGCAGAGTCGCGCACAGACCACCCACTCCTCCCCCATCCAAACACAAACACTCACGTTCGCTGCCATCCCATCTTGCCCGTCTCGACGCCATCCACTCCGCTCTCCAACATGCCCTCTCTCACGCCCTCGCCACATGTGCCGTCTCGCCCTCAGAACAGACAGGCATCATCCGCAACGTCCTCAACCACCTCTCCATCGCCACCTACTCGGGTTTCACTACAAAGTTTGACGAGCGTGACCTCAAGCGTCTCTGCTGGATCTGGGAATGGGACGCCTCCTCCCTCCCAATAGTCACACCCCCCCAGGACGATCCCAATCCCTTCCTCGTCCCTCCTCCCCCAAAGGACTGGACACGTGGATCAATGGGCTTCGTCATCAGTCCCACCTCTCATTACTCAAAGACTGCCGGAAAACGCGTCCCTGCATTCGGCATCGGCATCGAGGTCGAAATGGACATCGACAAGGGCATGACCGGTGGCATGGCTGCAGTCGCAAGGTGGACCGCTGATGCGGACAAACGACGCGCAGAGTTCCGCTCAAAGCTCGACTCTTGGGTCAACGTACTCCGTTTCCTCTGTTTCCCATCTCTTTGCCAACTCACCTTTCTTTTCGCAGGACCATTCCGGAACCACACCCGTTCCAAATGTGCCCTTGGCAGACCTCCCTCAACTCGTCATTCACGCAACCCAGCCTTCGTCCCTCACCCGAGTCCTTGCATCCGCGTCTCCAAAGGGTGTAGCCGCCTTGGCAAACATCCTTCCCTCCTCTCCTTCCAAATCTACAGGGAAATCCCCCGTTCCCTTTCCGATTGCGAAACCCGACTCCAGTGACCCTTCACCATCTAAAACTTCCTCCTCACTCCTCCAAACACCTTCTCGGCTCAAGCGCGTCGATCCTCTTGCGGGACTCCTCACTCCACAGACACCTGCTCGTAAACGTCTGCTGTCCCAAGCATCCCATTCGTTCCCCACAACTCCTGTCCACCAGCGTGGTCCCGATGCCCAGACTGCACCATCTACTCCAAGTACCTCCCGGCGTCAAGCTTTATATGATCGCGTCCGCCTCAAATCGCTGACCTCCACCCCGGTCAAAGCCAAGAGTGCCGAGGTCGTGGGCGGTAAACTGACCAGAGATCAGATTCAGAAATTGGGCCAGGAAGAGATCCGCCGACGTTGCTTGCTCGGTCGACTGGGTGGCGTTGCCGAAAGCATCTGGATGTAAGTGCGGATCATCTTATCAGTGCTCTACAAATTCGAATTAACCTCACCAGGTTGTTCTCGTCTCCAGTCGGGCCAACCGCAGCGCCAACCACGCGTAAGCGCAAGGCACTCCCCGCTAGCGAGGTCACTGCTGCCGTCGTGAAATCTTCCCTCGTCCCAATGTCAACGTCGGAATCCTCTGAATCACTGAAACTGCTTACGACGCTATGTCCGTTCTTCCTTAGACCGCTTGATATCAATGGCGAGGAATGGCTCGAAATGCCTCCTACAGCGTCGACCTCAGACACCATAGACGGCTCTCCTGTAAAACGGGACTCGTCGAGTCCGACAAAGCCATCGGGAAGCAAATTTGTCCCTCCCCCTAGCCCAGGATCGAAACTATTGGCAGGCGGCCCTCCCGCGAGCCCTGGATCTAAATTGTGTCTGGACATTGCGGAGCAGTTGCTTACCCGGAGTCCCCGCAGGGTCAAGCGTGAGGCAGGAGGAATCAGGGAAGTCAGAGAGATAATCAGAAGAGAGCTGGAGCTTCATGATTGATCAACAGTGCTTTCATTTACTTACTTTCATTGGCTACTTGCGATACATCTTATTGTTACCTATCTCGTTTTGCGACACCTTGTATCTTCGACCTTTAGCGACACCAATTCTACTCTACCCCAGTCAAAAACTCTCCAAACACTTCATCCATGTGGTACAAAATACCGATGTGACCACCATGAAGAGTCTTGACTTTGGTGTTCTTGTAAGTCGCAGCCAGGTACTCTGTCCATGCTTGAGGAGCCTCTTTATCCCCAGGGGTTGTCACAAGCATGACAAACGGATGAGAATGCTCCTCATCCAATGCATCTGGTTGAAATCCCCAGTCCGCGTGCAGGACAGAAGGCATGAGCTTGAAACCCTCCCAAGACGTCGCTACACTGCGCACGACATTCTCCGCAAGCCTCCTCTCCGTCTCACCCTCCGCTATACCCTCCTTGGCCCTCCACTGGGCATACTCCTCCCTCTCCGTCGCGTCCATCTTGTCAAAAAGATGTCCCCGCAAAAACTTTTCCGCATTCTCGACCGTGGACATCTGTCTCGCTATCATAAACGTCGCGAGACCCACGAACACGCGTCGAATCAGTGGCCACTGGCTCATGGGACCGGCCCCAACGTAGTTGCTCCAAGTCATGTGCTTGGCGTAATCTTTGTGGTAGCGAAGGGGCGTGAGTGCTCCCATGAGCAACACGCCGACGATGCATCGCCCGTACGGGAACTTGTCATAGGGGGCACCGTACAGTATCTGTGCCGGGACCGTACCAAAAGACCCGCCCGCAACGTAAAGTTGGATGTCTCTCCCGCGATCCGGATAGAGGTGGTCGAGCAGGGCGGTCACGTCGCTCGTAAGACAGTCGACGTATGACGTGGATGAGGGAGGTGGAGACGTGTTCCCCCAGCCGGGGAGCGTGGGGTAGATCTGGTGGATGTCCTTGGCTGCGAGGGTACGAGAAACTCTGGACGTTTCTCCGATCGTGAACGCGCCGTGGAGGTAAAGGTAAACAGTCGTGCTGGACGCGTTCCCGGAAGTGGCATAGGCTATGATACGACCACCCCGCAATGCGAGCTTGTGCTCTTGGGTGGAGTTCTTCATGCTTGTCTCGCTGTATTATGGGTGACTGAACTGAGTGCGCGATATTTAAAGTGTCGCGCAGTCATGCTAGTTTCGTTCGTCTCTGCGCCCGCAGCGACACGCCTTGGGCAGGCACCTTTCCAGAGTCGAAAAGTGTCTGGAATAGACA
Organism: Boletus insuetus; assembly: GCA_038093095.1. Classification (NCBI taxonomy): domain Eukaryota; kingdom Fungi; phylum Basidiomycota; class Agaricomycetes; order Boletales; family Boletaceae; genus Boletus; species Boletus insuetus. Next base: position 264,139 of record JBBPRQ010000002.1, on the reverse strand, counting down.
TGGCGGAGCAGTTTAATACGTGCCCGCTTAGCTCAGTGGTAGAGCGCGTCACTTGTAATGATGAGGTCGGTTGTTCAATCCAGCCAGTGGGCATATTTTTTTTATCTCTAATGATTGAAGACCGACTCAAAATGAATGAACAGCAATTCAAACCTTGCTCGAACTTCCATCATTTGACTCACCCGATGTCTCAATGTCCTTGCCAAATGGAGAATGCATTCCTCGGGTAACTTTACAGACAGCACTTATTCCACAGTAGATCCGTATGGTTAAATTGCACTCCAGTCTTGTCGTCACTGGCTTAGTTCCAGCCGCACCGCCTTCTCATACTGCGCACAATCCACGACATTGCCTTCCTTCCGACTCTCCTCCGCAGCGAATACAGTCAGATGACTCGTTAATATTTCACCAACATTAACCCCGAGAACCGATTGATCGCCTGCCCGCACTGCATCAATAAATGCTCGAATAAGGCCTAGGTCTCCGCCGCCGTGGCCGCCTCCCTCGTTGGCAGGGTAATGTGCTGTTCGCTTGCCAGTCCGGAAGTCGGTCACGGTAAACTTGCTCATATCGCCCATGATCTCGCCATGCGTAAAATGAAGGCGCGTCTGGCGCTGACAAATGAGGGAGGTATACGCAACCATCGTAAAAGCGGCCGTAGCCCCAGAAGAGAACTCGATATTAACCACCTTTAGTGCGGAATGAATTATTGAGTGGCCCACACACGTAAATACATTGGGACACATACTTGGTGATCACAAACATCATTGTCGCTTTCGTAGACACATTTACCATAAGGACCGTTGCGTAACGCCTCCGTGATGTTCTCGATGTCGGGAATACCATCTACAATGGTCTTTACAGGCCAACTGGTATCTCCGTGGGACACAGGATCCAGGTATACTGCGAGGCAGATTAAGGACCAAGGATCAGCCATGTGTGCGAGTAACATACTTTTCTGTGCACTATATGGGCACTCATTTTCGATGGGACATTCGAGGCATCGTGTCGCACTCCCAGCAGCTTTTGGTTTCCTGTCTTTCTTGAAATGATGCAGAGAACCGAATGAGGATACCCTAGTGGGAGTAGCTGGGGACAGCCAATGACAAAGAATGTCGATATCACTGAACAGCATCACTGTATGAGAGAGCGATCAAAGCGGAGGATGGGAAAGATTTACTGGCAGCTCTTGGTCATGAGAGAGAAGGAGCTCTCCACTTCCTTTGCCCAGTTGCCTCGGACATACGAATGAGCAAAGTGGAAATAACCAACAGGCTCGACATGGACAGCATTCACAAGCTCTCCTAGCTGACCGGAGCGAACGACTTCTGTGACTGCTTTGGTGTACGGCGAGTAACGCAACACTGTGATGTCATCAGCCCCTGGTCAACATTCGCGACGAATAATGCGTACCATGTCCCATGCCAAATATGATCTTAGCCTCGTTTACGGCCTTTTCCATCTCAACAAGATCGCGCAAGTTGGTTGCCATCGGTTTCTCGCACAGTATATGATATCCCTGCTGAGCAAAAGCCAAGACAACCTCCTTGTGCATGTGGTCATGTACAGCGACGATGACAGCATCCGCCAGACGCTTTCCGACAGTCTCGAGCGTCTCTGCGGACGCCTTGAGGAGATCCTGCCACGTATTGAAGACGAGGGTATCATCGACGGTGTGAGCCTTGGCAAAGAGAGTGCGAGTGTTGACCCGAGGCTCTGCGATCGCCACGACTTTGCACTGATGGGGTTGATCGAGGGCGTAAACTGCGTAGCTCTGCAAATGTACTCGTCAGTTTGCTTAGGGGGTTGGCGAAGGGATCATATACGTACCGACCCACGCTGCCCACAGCCAATGACGGCGAGGGTGATGGGTACTGTGGGGATCTCGCTCGAGCTCATGCTGGTATTCTTTGGTTTTGTCCTAGAGGAGGAGCGTGGCCAGAGCGTTCTGGTGTTGTGCATCCACGACATGTGACCGCTAGTAGCGCTGGCGGCCCAAGAGCGCTGTAGATAACCATGTCGATGAGGCAGGGAAAGGCGAACGATGTTGAATTCAAGTCAGCCAAGCGAAGCATGCCTCGTCTCTTACCACGCCTACTCAAAGCACTCCAGGAAGCACCTCTCACGTCCTCCAACGTCCCCCGCACGCGAAATGTCGGTGCTCGCAAACGAAAATCATTGTATCGACCGATCCCTGTCTCCTTGCCGTCTTTTCACCCCGCCGGGCGGACGCGCTCGATCCTGCTCGAGGAGAACCCGGTGACGGACAAACGTGTATTCGCAAGGCATAAGCGTCTTCCTCCGAGGGTGCGTCTGGGTCCTCGACCGGTTGTGCACGAAGAACACGATGTCCCGAGGGAGATGACCACCCAAGAACGCGAGTGGTGGTCGAGTCCATACCGTGCGTTCAATATCTCGTCTCCCCCGCTTCTCCTCTTAGACCTATCGATGACAGTTAGAATGTTGGCTACCCCACTGCGACAATGCACCCTCTCCAAAAGGTATCTACCCAACGGTACGTGTATATTCTCGTGTACAACTGTTTCTCATCCGGTTCCCGTGTTCAGATTTTCTCGTCAGACTCGCGACACTACGCTTACCCGCAGCGCAGAGTGCGCCTTCGATGGAGGTCCTCATGCCAGATGGACTTGAACATCCAAAATACAAGCGGAGGAAAGCACGCGTCGCGGTGTATGTACCTTGCTGGAAGGAGGCCGTTGAAACTATGAAGTCGCCAGGTAGCTATCCCCTGCCCATCTTTTACTCGCCAGCTCACTACAACGGACCCAATGTCAGTCTCAGTCCCCCGCCACAGTGGAAACATTTTCTTCTCCAAACACCTTTGTGCGCACATCAGCTACCTTTTGCGTCTTCGCGTTCTCCAAGAGCTAGAAGTGCTGATCGAAGCGCTCAAAAGAATCCGAAGCAGAATCGAATTCGATGCAGACGCAGACGCCACGATTCTCCGACGTCTAACGCGATCCGAATTCAAGACTTTGCGCGAGACGGGCGTGGTACCTTACCCTGATGCAGTCGCAGTCCTCGTCGTCTCCCCCGTCAACCGCGATCCGATAACCAACCTGCGGCCTCGATCGTCGCAAGAGCCGGAAATCCCATCGGATGAGTCTAGCGCTCCTACAAACACCCTGCACAAGAAACCCCTTCCTCCGCTTTCGAGCCTTCACTACGTGAATGTCCCTAAGGATGCGTCGGAACAGGAGATACCCTTTTCAACATTTCTGCCAAACGCACGCGTCCCCCTGTACAATGGCCTCACCATGTTTCCGTCTCCGCCACACCGTGCCGCGTTTCACGAGTTGCTCACCGAGCTACTAGACGTTGAACGACATTTCCGCGGAACGCGCCCAACTTCGGAGGTGAGGACCACGAGTAGAGAGGAATTTAAGCGTGCAAAGGGTGACGCAAAAGGGAGCCACGCGTTTCTTTTCATGTCGAATGAACAGACTGTGAGACGTGCGGACACGGCCTCGCTCGCGATTGCGCTGTGGAGACTGAGGATGTGGGAGGGTAATGCTTTCGTTGATGAAGTCGAAAGCTGGGAGATTGGAAAAGAGTGGAGAATCGAGCAGAGTAATCGTCCATGAGGATCTGCGCCGACTCGCAGGATCGTCCGTTTGACAGCGTGTCAAGACAAAGGTATTGAACCATACTTTACAATATCAAACAATACAAACTATTCTACGAGCATTGGTGCTGGCGCATTCTCAGAAGTTTTCTTAAGAGGTATCGACAGCACCTCCTTGCCCTCCCAGAACTTGGGGAGCCGGTCACCGGGAACGAACAGCCTTTCGACGCCTTCCTCGGTAATGACACACATGCGAATGACACCCCCTGATGAACCATCTCGGGACATTGCAAGCGCGAGTGCTGTAAACGAAGAACTGAACATTTCGAGCAGGGAGACAGACATATGCAAACATACTGTTCTTGACGAACTCGACAGTCTCGTCTCTCCCCCATCCCTCTTGGTAGGTAGCATCGCAGTAACCGTATACATACGTTGACCCGGAACCTTGCATCGAACGAGCCTCGGTCAGAGAGAGTGCGTCTGCAATACCGTTCCGACACACCTCCTATGGCCCACGGCTGACGGAAAAGTCCACCTCCTAGGGGAATGTTGTAGACGCTAGGACCAACCTCGTTGTCCCAACCAGCCACGATGATCCCAGCAGAGAGTGCGTCCTTGTTCTCGTAACACATTTTCTCAAAGCTGGCAGCAGTAGCAGCGACAGAGGGAGGGGCACCGTGTATCTGCCTATTCTCGGATGTGTGTTAAAAGACAAGAACGGGCGCGAGGTCGTTTGACCCACGTAAGTATTTGGCAGTGGTAATAAACAGCATCAGCTATGGCCTGTGTGTCTGCTGCTGACCCCGACCGACAGCAATATATACGATCGTGGACGTGTGTGAGCTTATCTGTTACGCGATTAGCCTGGATCGTTGTGCAAAGATGTCAGGAATGAACGGCAACGGAGGAATCAGCGACGAACGATGTAGCTTCCGGTCGTTGTGCGACTGTCTGCGCCTACGACGACGCCTCCGTCGAATTGAACGGCCATGATGGATGTCTGTGAGAGTCTATGTTGATATAGAGCGTCTGGTAAGTAGACAGATACGCACACCGAGGTTGACCTCGCCGGTTTTGAGCCTGTCCATGTCGATGCGATCCATTGTGATGAAGGACAAGATGTGAGTAGAGTGGCTGACGCGTCTCCCTGCAGGGACGCGCGTGCGCCTGTGCACAAGACATACAACAGACATTACTGTATTTCTCCCCTCCGCGATGGCCACTCGACAGCTGGGCATGCTCTACCGAGAACTACAGCGCGTGTTTGACGCACGCCCAACCGATCTCAAGAAATGCGGCGCATTGCTGGACCAACTCAAGGTGCGTTTGCACATCCATAAACATCCAACCGACATCGTTCAAACGACACCCAGATCGGCTTGATACAGACAGGCCTTCTCATCCCCACTGCCGAGGCAAACTTGCAAGATTTGGTCGTTGCCCGTAAGTGCCCCAGGCTATACACCCCCCCTTGGTCTCACACCCTCCATCCAAGGCGACATCCTCGAAATCGGTACTATCTGCAGTATACGCGCCAAAGACGTCCCCTCGTTTGATAGATTTTTCTCGCAGCTGCAGACGTTTTATACCGACTTTAGGTCAGGCCATTCTCCGTTCTCCTAGCCCATGCCGCTCGCAATCGCTCACTCCCTCTATAGATCCGTTCTTCCCCCTTCGAAACGCGAGTTTCCCGTTCGCGGGCTGAACCTCATTCGTCTCCTCACGCAAAACAGAATTGCAGACTTCCACACGACCCTCGAATCACTCCCTCTGCCTGCGGACGAAATCAGTGTGAACCCTTACATTGCCCACCCAGTCAACCTCGAACGGTGGCTCATGGAAGGGAGTTATTCCAAGGTCTGGAATGCAAGAGAAGAGGCGCCCACGGAAGAGTACAAATTCTTTGTAGACAGTCTCATGGGAACGATCAGGTACGTTAACTGACACTTGCCACGTATCGCTGACACTCACGGGTGTGATAGAAATGAGATTGCAAGTTGTGAAGAGTCGGCATATGAGAGGCTTCCATTGAAGGACGCGGCTACGCTCCTCTTCTTCACTTCCCAGTCCGACCTTTTGAAATTTGCAAAAGAGGTGCGTGGTTGTCCGAGCTGGTCACGTCGTCAGTTCTCAAGTGGCTATCATAGCGGGGATGGCAGGTGGATCTAACCGCAGGTCTCATCAAGTTTGCACGCAAGAATGATGAGCAGACGGAAATACCAAAACAGAAGCTCATTGCAGCCAACCTAGTGTACGCACGCGAACTCGAGCAAATCGTGTAGACACACCGTACAATTGACTGATTTCTTTTGGCAATGGAAATGTTTGATTACAAGATTGGATTCGGCGATGGGTTCCGCTACTAAACACGAGTAACTACTCGAAATTCTCCAGTGCTTCCTTGGCTTTTCGTTCTGCCTCCGCTAGCAGATCGGCTGGGACAGGCACATGCAGTCCGTTCGTCTCGCTGCATACCCATGACATCTCGAGTTCAAATTCTTTCTCTTTGTTGTCATCGTGGACCAGATATATTCTGGGATAAGATCAGTAGCTGGAGCGGGACGAGGAGCAGGAAACAAACATTCTTGCAGCTTCCATGGCTGCCTCCCGTGTTGTGAGCTCCGAGAGTTTAAGCTTTTCCAGTTCAGTCTTGGCCAATTGTCGTCCCTTACCAATGGCTGCTCCGTGATATCCCTGATCGACACATCGGCACAGGCGAGCATTACATCGAGGAGAAGACACACCAAGCAGACGCCGCTAGGCTCCACAACATAGAGCGATGGACCGGTCTTGTCGACTCCCGCGAGGATGGTACTGATACCGAATGGCCGGACAGACGAGTAGAGCGTATACATTTGCGCGTAGAGTGCCAAGCGATCTGAAATATACTATGGGAAGCGTGTATATTGCTCAGAGACGAGCGCGATCGAGCAGGGCTATGCATACCTTGACGGTGGGTTGTTCTCTGAAGTTGTTGCGAATGTTTGCACATTCGTCGCGTGCCCTGTTTGAAACACTGCGGCCATCCGCAAGAAGCCCTGCAGTAGCCTAGATATGGATATGATGAGTACAAGACGAACGATGCAGGAGAGACTAGAGGGGTTTACCATGCCGATATGTCTATCGACTGTCTGGACACGTCGATTAGCTCCTGGGACTAGGAGCTTTGAGTGGACGAGTTTCTCAACGGCAAGGACGACACCGTCCTTGACTCGGAGGCCGATCGCGGTGCTAAATGACACAATTTGTGAGTACGATCAGTGAGAGGCCAGATACATGCATACCCCGAGTTCTCGACAGCCTTGTTAGCATACTCGACCTGGATGGCATACGTCTGAGCTGGACGGGGGGCCTGTGATGGTGACGCACCTGAAATATGCGACCGTCTGGCGAATAAGTACTCGCTGAAAGATCGTAGCCTGTACCGATGGAAGTCATCGTGGTTAGTGGGCAAGTCTGATCCAGTGCTGGTACGCGCAAGCCAGCGTCGCGTCCGTGGGAAAGACGAGCCGAGCCAAGCCAGACGCGACAACGAGCTGGCTCGCTGTGCTCATCATCGACCACGACCACGACCACGCGATGGACTCAGCAAATGCCATCGCGCACGACGACTGGCATACCTTGCTCGATGCCCACCCCATCTTTCACCACCCTGCCCATTCTCAGCCAGGGCGAGACAAGTCCGTTACCGAGCGTTCCGAGCACGATTATGTCCTCCCTGGTCGACGCCAGCTCATGGCTCTGAAAGATGCAGATCTTATCGTTGCCGTACGCTCAGAACTCAGGATGACATCCCTGTGGGACGCCAAGCTGGGTCGCGAGACAGGCAAGTCCTACAAGGTATGTGGCAGCACACACATGGTCAGGTCAGACATGGAAAAATAAATGCCAGGTCCTGCACGTCCCAACCGTCGATTTTCAAATCCACCAACTTGCGCTGAATCCTAGTGGTAAGCTCCTTGCAGTCGCGGGTGCTTACCAGATCTCGGTGGTCGTTTTACCGCGTGCTGGTTACCAAAAAGTCGTTTCCTCGTCTATCGACTGCAAGTATGCATCATCTTTGCTTTTCATACCATGCGTTCACCGTCATTATAGGGCAGTTCAAGTGGGCCAATTCTATCATGGGACGACATCCTCGGTGCCTATTGCCAAGGTTGACTGGCATCCATGGGGAGAGGCAGGATCAACGCTCATGGTTATGACCGTGGACGGAAAACTCAGGTAGGCCATTATCAACACCATTCTGTTTCGGACTATCTGACTGCTAAACGTAGGGAGTACGACATTTCGGTTGGCTCAGAGGAGCCACAGCAAGTGCTTTCCTTTATCCCGGAGAAGAAATCAGGGTCTTTCTTAGCCCAAGATCCCGCAGAACGCGAAGTTACCTCTTTCACTCTCGGGAAAGGGAGGGCTGACTGGGGTCCCTTGACCGTATATGCCTTGACCCGCTCAGGAGACATATACGCCATCTGTCCTTACATGCCCTGCAACGCGTGAGTGTATTGTCATTATGTGCTTCGTTATATCCACTTTAACGAACATCATCAAATCCAGTTCGGTCCCGTCTTCATTCGTCCGCGCTCTCGAGTGTTTTATCGCCGCAAAACAAGAATTTGTATCACAAGACGCATTGGCAGCCACATCCAATCTCACGACCCTCTACGACTATCAACATAAATACGTTTCTGCTCTTATTAAACAACTTCCTCCAGGCAGTGTCGTGTCTGCTGTATCAAGTTCAATACCCATGCATCCTCCGAGTACCATTAAATGTCAGCCTTTGAGACAGGGGCCGTTCCTCCTCCAACCCTCTCCACGTGCATTGGAGGATAGCGAAGGAGGAGATGCAACGGACATCGCTTACATGGCTTTTGCGGATGATGGGGATGAAGATCACGAAGGGGAGACAGAGAGGCTCGGAATCATTATCGTAACATATCAGGATGGGAAGGTGGATGTTTACTTGGACGTCGAGAAAGTCGAAGCTCGATGGGAGAATAAACAAGTGGGCTTCCAACTCGTTTTCGCTGTCCTGTGGGAGATACTAAATGTTTATTGCAGGAGAGAGGCAACGAACTTCCTATGTTCGCTGTATATGAAACGATCGACCTAGGTGTTATCTCTATGCTTAAAGCCCCATCATCGTCAGCCAACACGCTTCTGGATCTATTGCAAGTAAACCACCCTGTCATCCTTCCTGACCCGATACATGACGATACTATCTACGTCTATCATGCTTTTGGGGTTCATTCGCTGGAGTTTGGAGATCCGCTTCGCAGTCTAGCGACGGCTCTGCGTGCGGACGACGATGGAGCTACATTGAGCCACGTGCTTGAAAAATCGGTGGGAACAAATGTATCGCCTATTCTGAGTACATTCTCCATTCAAAGGCGGTAAGTAAAGTGACAGAATATGCCTCGCATTTCTGCTCATCTTTCTTTCAAGGTGCTCTAATCCGGTGATAGCCCTATGTGTACCCAATGACGTTTATCTCTCCTACAGTATTCTCATTCTTACTTCTGTCTTCCGAATTGCATCCTTCCCACTGAACCTCCGCACGACTTACTCCAATACAGTTACTCTTTCCTCATCCGAGCCATCAGTATCGAGCATCACTGCCCCTTCCACAGAGTTCACTGCACCTGCAACGTTTGTTCCCAACGACTTGCTTACTCCTTTGAATGGACTCCCTGCATACATCTCTCTGCTGGGCACAGAACCATTCGCACCACCAGCTATACTAACCCGCCCCACTTCGCTTCCCCGGGTCGTTCCCGGAACGTCAGCACGCGAATTCACGCTCACGCCAGATACGCTTCGTTTCCTTGCGACGCAAGTCGCTTCGATAACGGCACACATAAGAAGAGTACTAATGGCTCACAGCAACGTCGAGGAAAGGGTTGAATTACAAGATGCAGAATTTACAAGAATGCAGGAAAAGTGCGGAGAAATGCTCCGCCTCATCGGGCTGATGAAGGAAAGGTTGAAGAATATACAAGGGGAGAAAGAAGAAGGGATTACGGGAAGAGTGGAGAGGATGAGGGGGAGGCACAAGGAATTGATGGGAAGGGCTGATAGGATCTTGCAGGTGCTGATGAACAGGGCGTCGCCTGAGCTGAGTGAATGCGAGACAAAATGGTTCGGGGAGCTGGCAAGGATGAAAGCCGAGGTTATTGGTTCAGGGAAGTTTGACGAAGGATCCTTGAGGGCAAGGACCGCTTTGGTGAGTGACGATCAGCGTTTGGTGGGGATCGATATTGACTGCCTCGGCACAGCTAAAACGAGAGTATGAGCGCATCATGCCGAGCCTGAAGGATGTCGTGGTGAAGGAAGAGCAAAGAAGGAAGCTCGTTTCTGATAATTCGCGATCGCTTGGCGTTTCGCAAGCGTTTGGGCTGGGGGAACGGTCTAATATCGAGTACGCCCTATGCTCGAAAGCACGACGTTATACTGATTTCCATGACGCAGGAAAACCAAGATCGCAGAGTTGGAAGAAGAGATTGTGAAGATGGCGTCGCAAATGCGCATCTCGCTTGACCGAGAGACGTGTTGACCTGTATGTACAGTAGGATAGGGGCATGTTCTAATTAGGCAACTCCGATTCATACTCCGACAGATATGTGCTTGTTTTTGTGACCAATGAGACTAGAATGTTCAAGCCAACCACAGACACTCTGTCGGAAAAGAGTCAGTAGCGCACTCGTCTAACGTTTAAACGAGCTCGTTCTCATCCTCCCCCCCAGCATCCACATCCGCTCCGAGTCTATTCGGAGTAAAACCTCCAGCTCCATCAAGTCAGTCAGTCGTGGTTGCATGTACATTATCGCACACTCACCTCACGTCATAGCATCCTTGGGCACATCGTTGTTGCCACAGAAGGACGCTGACAAACCCAGGGATGGTAAGTTGCACGCCCTGGAATCACCATACGACAGCCACTCATGCCCCACAGCCGCTCCGCTCGCGACTGCAATCTCCGTCCCCCCTCCATCCGTTCTGAGGGGCAAGACGATCGAGGAGATCGTTAACAACTGGACAGCCGACCTTGATCGTCATGTCCAGGAATTCAATAAATTTGCCGGTGAGGTCGCAGTATGGGACCGCGCCTTGATGGAGAATGGAAACAACGTGAGTGCGCTCCTCGGTGGTCGACCGTGATCGCGTCCTCAGCCTCGTGCGCAGCTGGCTGCGATATACAGCCACGTCTTGGCTGTTGAACGCGAGCAAAACGATATCGAGCAAGCACTCGATCACATCGAACAACAACAAACAGACCTCTCGTCCACGCTGGATGCCTACGAACGATCCGTTGGGGAGGTTTTGGGTGGTCAAGGCGGCAGCCTTCGCGCACTCGATACCGGCCCTGCGGACACGGAACGTGATAAAAAGTGAGTCAATTGTCTTTCTGAAAACGCCACATCATGTCTCATGACCTTATGACACGTCGTGAATTCCTCGGCCCGTCAGTTACGTCCTCGCGACCGAGTTGCATGCACACCTCGATGATCTCTCGGGTTCTCTTACTCAGATGATCGATTCCGTCAATGCCCTCTCGGTAACACCGTCCGCCAACGGGTCTTCTCATGGCAGTGAAGATCCGATGGTACAAATCTCGCAGATCCTGAGCAGCCATCTAGAAAGTCTGCAGTGGATCGATGGGGCGGTGCGTGAGGTTGAGAGCAAAGTGAATGAGGTCGAGAGAAGGGTGCGCGATGCAGGCGTGAATGGTCACACACTGAGTAGCAGTACTGCTCACAAACAACGGGGTTTTGGCCTGTCTCGATAATCATATCCGACTCATTCCGCGGATCTATTCGTCTCTGTCATGACTGTACAATCCTAAATATAATCGATCCTGCAACTCATAGCGAGGGTACTCGTGCACTCCTATCTAGGGAATCCTCGCTCCTACGTAAAAATGTCCGCGTGAGCATCGTAGCTAGTCATCTCCCACTGCAGAAAAGGTAATGCCTGTTGGATATACTTGGTCAAGGAAAACACGTTTAATGGCTCAGCGGCTCAGCGAACTGCGCGCGCGCATACGTTCGCCGTAGTAATAAATCCACACTGGGGGTGGAATGCCAAAGACAATGGCAAGTCCTGCGAGCAGTGAGTTTCCGCCGCCATAACCTAACTTGGCGTACGTCTGTGCTCCAAACAAGGGGAATACAAATCCAAGGAAAGAGCGGAACACCTAAAACCTCATCAAGGCCCCCATTCACCTTTAATTAGAACGAGGGGACGCACGGACGCCGCGGCCAGCGCACTGGCAGAATACGCAAAGGTATCGACGAGGTACAGCTGGATCGGGAGGCTGGGAGCATGTGCACCTCTCGTTTTAGAACACGCAGTTCACAGCCGGGGAACTGGAAAATACGTACAAAGTCATCAATAAGCTGAAACCATAAATTGTCGTTCCGATAATAGGCATGATCCAATGGATTCTGGCTTGAGCCGACCAGCCGTACCAACTAGGGACCAGTCAGCATGCGGGTGAGACCATGCGACATACCTACTTACAATAATCCGATAGGGGCGAAGAAGGAGCCAAATATTAGTGCTGGGATGCGCATCTCAGGCTTTCCTTGCCCTCCGTTTCTCGCTGCCAACTGAGTGATAGTTGAGTCAAAAGACTTCAGCAGGCAGTGAGCGCGTACTCGATGATATATTTGGTCCGATATCTTAGCACTAAGTAGTGCAGCTCCACAGAAACCCAATCCAAGGCCGAGGTATGCCAATCCCGCAATCCCGACGCTGAAGTGATACACGGTGGCAAACAGATCTGGGAGAGAGCTTGGGTTAACGCTAGAGCTAAAGATAAGGACTGGTCAAGACATACCAGGGAACGTAGCGAACATCAGGTAGTAGATACCTGGTTGACATGGGCATCAGTCTCCTTTAATGACAGCCCTTGCTTTGGCACGACTGACCGTATATCCTGAAAGTGGTTAAGCGATCTCTTTTCCCGGCATTCAAAAACAGCGACTTACAGAGCCATATATAAGCTGAGAATGAAACAAACGAAGCTTCGAGAGAGAAGGATTACCGGTCGTTTCAGGTTGAGCCAGAGATAGTCCCATCCAACCTGCACTGGGACATTGTCGATTTCCTTTTCTAGATCTGCGCCTTGTGCATGAAGCCGCTTGCGAATAACGGGGGAATACGTCTCCCTAAGAAGGGGTATCGCGAGGATAGCAGCAATGCCACACAAGCCGACAATTACATAAAAAACGCATTGGACACCGATCGTCTGGGAAATAAATCCACCCATGACAGGTCCAATTGCTGGGCCTAGACCCACGTATGAGTCGTGAACCTTGCAGTGAAAGGTAAATTTACCAATCAAAGGGCCAAGGGTGTACATTGCCATGGCAGACGCGCGCTCCCTCTCCGAGAAGAGGTCACTTATAACGCCTCCACCACATGCGATCGGTGCACTTCCAGCGAGGCCAGCTACTGATTTTAGCTGGAGGTTGATGTATGGGCTGAAGCGGAGACGCACAGAGGAAGCGAAAACCAATAAAAGAACTAGCAGTTGGTGCCAGAGCACAACCCAGGTTGAAGCAGAGGAATACCAAGTTGGAGATATGCAACACCTAATGACTGTGAAAAGAGGGACGTGCGTGAAGTACGCAAGGGCATACCCATACGCGACCGTACATCTCGGACAAGGGACCCAAGAACAAGGGACCGATGGCAAAGGACAGAAGAAATATGCTGAGGGTCAATGCGAGGACTGTAGGATTTGTGATACCATATTTCAATGCAAGGTCTGGGAGACCAGGGGCCATCATGGAACTGGCGAGGGGAGTGACGAAGGTGTAGAAGGACACCTGTGAGAGTCGAATTAGAGGAGACAGGGAACGAGGGGTGAACACCGACTAGAGATGTCGCTATCCACTTCTTTGACGGAGACCAGTTTCGAGGATTGTGAGGATTATGTTCCCACACATCCTTGTCCTCTACTTTTTCGTCAGAGACGGTGGGCTCTTGGCCTGGATGGGCGAGCCTATCCTTGCGCGTTTTGTGACCGTCGACATGTGTAGGCGACGATGCGATAGAGACAGTGTCGTCCACAGCTGGCATCGCACTCAGCGGTAGGTGGGAAGCAAGCTGGGGGGGAGGCTCGTGGTGGGCGACGCCCGCTTAAGAATGGCACATGGACTGTATCGGCCGTGGTATGACTGAACACTCATGACCATGTTCGCTCCATATGTATTGCTCGGGTTACCTAAAAAGAGGTATGATACGGGATAATCGACCAGGCACAACTACACGACACTGTACCGTCCCGCGACAGCGCTTGGGTTTCTCATCTCCGCTTGTAATGCAGCAGCAGATGCCTCGATGAGCAGGCGCTTGATCTCTCGCACCGCTTGCTCGACCTAAAGAGATCAATCATCAGCCAATGTCTCATCCGAGAACCCACTATTGAACGCACTCTATATTCTTCATTCGATTCGACAAGCAAATGCAGCTTCGGTGGTCCTTCAGGTGGCGGTTCCTTGCCGGACTCGTAATAAATGCCTGTTTACACATGGCAGATCAGCCATGAAACAATCCTGTTAGTCATCACGTCACTCACCCTTGTTCGTGACGGACGCCCCAGTCATATCGATGAGCTATTGGGAAAGATGTAAATAAGAGGTAATGGATGTGGCGACTCAGACGCACTTGGACCATCGTCTCCTTGTTCGTAACACGCCACCTCGCTTTTTGGGGATAGTCGTTGATGGGTATGATCGCATGAAAGTCCGTTGAGTCCGGATTCAGCTTTCGGCCCCCGCTCTCTTCATGCTGGATCTGAGACTGAAGCACAAGTTTCATGGCTTTCAGCTGCGCATTGAGCTTGGCAACCACGCTCAGTGCCTGCCTCTGAGCTGGCGAATCCTTGCCCGCGCGATTAGCAGCGTCTTGAGCCGTTTTAATTTGCGCTTGTATCTTCTCCTCCTCTTTCGCGTGTGCGAGTCGCCGCGCGGCCATAGCAGCACCGGGAACGCCTAGGACCTTTGACGAGTCTGGCGCTGGGCCACGTCTGATCTCTACCTTGAAGTTGCCGAAAGTCATGTCGTCGCCACCAGTAGCACTAGCTTTCTGAGTTTCCTCCGCTTTCTCTTCTTCTGGCTCGCCGTACGCCTTACGTTCCGCGCGATCTTTGGCCTCTCGCTCCTTGTCGAGTCGGTCCAGGCCCTTGCCGCCGAACCCAGATCCTGCCACTTGCGCTTTCCCGGTTTTGACTTTCTCCAAAAAGCCTATGCGAAACGTCCCCAGTCAATGACATAACATAAAGAGTTCACAAACATACCATTCGCAAGCTCCTCAAGTTCTTTGGGTGTCGCCGCATTGCTAGCTTTCAGGGCGCGATATATGTCGACCGAGTACCTTTCTTGTTCGGGGGTGATGAACGTGACGCACGTTCCCTTGTTTCCTGCACGCCCCGTCCTACCAGCACGATGCACGTAGTCCTCCATGTGGTTCGGAGCATCGAAATTTATGACAAGTTTTAGCTGTTTGACATCCAATCCACGAGCAGCGACGGATGTGGCAATGACGATAGGAACTACGCCGGACTTGAAATCGGCGATGGTCGAGTCGCGATCTACCTGATCTTTGCCCCCGTGGAGGGACATGCAGAGATATCCCTTTCGCATGAGGTCACGCAACAAATTATCAGCAGCCTCTTGCCGGTCCACAAAGATAAGTGTCCTGCATTCTGGATCTTCGTTGTACATTTGTCCGAGAATTTCCAGCAGTCGGTTGAACTTTGTTTCCTCCGCGCGAACCTCCACAAGCTGTTCGATTTCTGCAGCAACAACTGAGCGACCCCCAACTGTGATTTCAAGGGGCTTTTGCAAAATCTTTCGCGCAAGAGAGTCCATTTGTTTCGGGAAGGTTGCAGAAAAGAGGACGGTTTGTCGATCCGGTCGAACGTTGTTGATAATTTTCATCACCTGCGGTTCAAAACCCATGTCGAACATTCTGTCTGCCTCGTCAAGTACGACATAGGTCACCCGCTTCAAGTTCGTTACACGACCGGAGTTGGCTGTCAAAAGATCTATCATGCGTCCCGGGGTGCAAACAATTATTTCTGCGCCCTTCTTAAGCTCGGCAATCTGATCTTTGATCGGAGAACCACCATATGCGCAGACGGCCTAAAAATTACAACCATCAGTACGTGATGGAGTGGGAAAGAAAAACATAAACCAGCGTACCCGTAAGTTCATTACCCTCAAAAATGGTTTGCACTCCCGGTGAATTTGCACGGCAAGCTCGCGCGTGGGAGTCATAACTATCGCTAGAGGTCCTTCCATTTGCTCAAGTGGTCGTTGGTCTTTGATATGTCGGAAGAGAGGTAAAAGGAATGCAATCGTTTTGCCAGAACCTGTCTTGGCAACTCCAATAACGTCTCTGCCTGACATAATCGCAGGTATAGCTTGCGCCTGGATAGCAGTAGGTGCAGTGTAGTTAAGTCTTTTGATAACATCCAAGCTGTGCAAGATCAGTCAAGTCATACTCGCAAGGCAAACGACTGCGTACCAGCTCGCAGGGAGACCAAAGTGGCTCCATTTTGTAACGGGACGAGGGCAGTCAACACCACGAATTTTGATACCATCTAGCTCGAGTCTTAAGAGATCAGCTTCTTCGTCTGTCATGGCGGCGATGTCTGGCGGAGGGACGTAGAATTCCCTTCTGAAAGGATCATACTTGACGCGAGTGTGGTCAACAGCGGCGATGTCCTTCTTCCTCGCTTTCTTGGCAGCCAACGCAAGAATATCCTCCGGATTCAACTCGGTGGCATCAAGTTCGTCCTCGACGACCGGTTCCACAATGTCTTCACTACCTTCTTCAGCCATATGCTCGTCAAGCCAAGACCGCGAGAGACCGCGACCGCAGTTCATTTTCAGCATATCTTCCTCGTTGACCTTCATCACCTCCTCCTTTACACCACTCATAAAGGCATCGAGGGGGTCTACATCCTCGTCCTCTTGAATAGCGTCTGCAGCTTTGTTCTTCAACGCCTGGTCCATTCGATTTGCTTCCTCGTCGTCGTCGTCGACTTCAAGGTCACCGACGCTGGCCTCTCCGTCAGCCATGGTCATATCGACAGCAGGCATATCACCGAGAGTCTCTAGCTTGCGCTTAGTCTCTACCGAGTCATCCATTACTGCCGCAGCTGCTTTCGATGCTTTCAGAACTTCCGGTTTCAATGGAAGGCCCTTCAGGCCAAGGCCAGTCAAAGCTGCGCGGTTGAGTGACGTCCCAGGTTTCACGGGAGATGGAGCCGGAGGTGCTACAGGGCAAGATCAAGTGGTGTGAAATCTTATCGAAACAACAATACAATGTAACAAAGACTAACCTGGTGCAGACTTGCCAGCGAGCGCCATAGCTTTCGCTTTCGCTTCGTCGAGTGCTTTTTTAGCCTCCCGTTCCTTCTTCCAAGCCTCGAGTTTCGCTCGTTTAGCCTTCATTTTCTCGTCCTCTGGCGCTGGAGGTGTGAGTGTGGCTTCTAAAGTGGCCTTCGCTGTAACTGGCGAAAGGGGTCGACGATCACGCTCCCTGCGATCAGGTGAGCGAGAGGACCGCCTGTCATCACGTCGGTCCTCTTTCCGGTCACCTCGATGCCCCTCTCTCCGTCGGTCATCACGGTAACGGTCATCCCGGTAGCGTTCTCTGTCTCTATCCCTTGGCCTGTCTCTGTCCCTGTCCCTGTCTCTGTCTCTGTCCCTATCCCTATCTCTGTCCCGGTCCCGGTCCCGGTCTCTGTCCCTCTCGTCGTCGTATCTCCTGCTGGGTCTTTGGGTATTCCGCCTAGTCGGCGAAGGGGACCGAGGTGAACGGTGAGAAGGTCTTACCCTTTTGTTTGAGCTGTCTGGAGAATAAGATCTCTCCCTGCGTGCCATGGATAGGAAAAAAAAAGGGCAGAATGTGGACAAGCACTGGCAGTGTGGTGCACTGAAAGAAGTTGCTTGGTCTTGTTAGGATCGCAAGTCCTTGACTAAGCCGTGTATTACGTAAAAACAAAGCTGCGTCGACCCTTGCCCTTTGACTCCATGGCGAGCAACATTCTCGATCCAGCTGCACTCACGACGCAGCTCGTGGCTCTCCTTCCACCATCTAACGGGCGTGTTGCTTCCGCTCATGATGGACTAGCAGCTCTCGTCCATGTGACCTTCACTACGCTCGGATTCCGCCTGATCGCGATTGACGACACCTCGTCAGCGAGAACCTTCCCAAACAATGTCTTACCTGAGGATTGGAACACGAGGGGACTGACAGACCACTGTCTGAGATATAGACACGAACAAAGTAGCCTCGAGTTTCTTGTGAAGATCGTCAGTCTTGGTCAGCGGACTCTGATCAACGCCATCGCCCTCGAAGTACGCTATCATCATACTTGAATGCACCCTCGCTTGACGTGACTTCAGAGCAATAAATCTGCATCGTTGGATGTATCTACCAATGATTTCACCTCCCCCTCCTTTTATCCCTACGATGCTTCCAAAGCGGACGCACCACCCTTCGTCCACGGCTTTATATCCTCGAATCGCATCGCGGATTTCGTCTCGCAACTAAAGCTTAAAATTATACAGAAGCTCGTACCGGGACTGAGGAAGGAAGGCTACACGGAAGAGGCCGAAGAGGTTTCCACGAGTGCGACAGCCGCCAATCCTCCACAAGCTGCTCGCCTCCCTCGTCCAAGACCTGTCACACCTCCTTTCCCCGAGGACATTCCTTACAACTTACCCCCAAACCGACGCCCGTATAATCCGTTGGAGATTGGAAGGAGTGATCTAGATCCGTTTGGAGCTGATACATTTGCGCCTCCCTCCCTGTTTCCGCCTCACGGGGGTGATGGGATGTATGTCGGTCCCGGCCATCCTATATTTGGCTCCCGTGACTTGGGACACAGACCAGGCCAACCCAGGGGTCCGTGGGGTGGCGATGGTTACCTTCCCCCCCTAGGAGCACCCCTTGGGGCTCGCTTCGACCCCGTAGGACCGGACCCTAACAACCCATTACGACCCACATTTGGTGGAAGGCCGCGCCGGGGCGGGTTTAACACGGGAGAACCTGACAATGATGAATTCATGCCTCCTGGAGCAGTACGTATATGCTGCCAGTCGTTGGACATAACGCTAACCATTTTCTCAGGGCGACATGTTCATGTAATGCATTGGCATTGTGATGGGAAACGAAGCGGAAAAGCTGTATTTTGAAAGACACAAATGTCGATTGTTTTGTACTCGTACTAGTTGAGAAGCTTCCTGTGAGCCTTGTGTAATGGATCAGACTGCTGACCGAAAACGGTAAGGGCAGAGCTCGATAGTATAAAGAGCCTGCCAGTCACTCGCCAGTCATACTCCCCAATACTCCGATCCTGCTCCAGCGTCCTTGACAGTATGGGTCCTACAAGGGCTAGCAGCCCACAGTCCCCAACCTCTCCGACCCGCACCAAAAAACCAGCAGTACCACCAGGCTTCAGGGCAATACCAAAGCCAAGGCCAAAACCTATTGCAGACATGTCCGTGAGGGAGTTGCACGACCAGCACGATCGCAATGAAAGACTCTTCTCTTCATCGTAGGTCTATTTACTTGCCAACCTGTATGCACCCGCCCTATGCTGTGACTACTCTAAAGTGCCTCGGGCTGACTGTACACGTGCTCTAGGATCGTCTCTACCTCTGCCCTCGTGCAGCGACTGACCATCGAGCAGACTGCGATAGAAGCTCGACTGCTAGAGCTCGAAGGCATCGAAGGAATTCGTAATGGTCTCAAGAACGCGAATATCAACTCCGATGAAATAATGCCTGTCGACCTCCCACCCGAGCCTCGTGTCATCGACGCTAAACAACGGGCATTATCCCGATATGTATGTCCATGTAGCCATGCAACTTGACACGGCCGACTCATCTTCATCATGTTAGTCCCCGTTGGCATGTAACAATGCGAACCACCAGGTTGGATCTCTCAGTCTGCAGGAAGCAGTGGAGCTGGAACAGCGTGCACATGCCATTGACTTGGAGAGGCAACAACGCTTGAATGACAGGAAAAGACGTATCGGCTTGCCGGTCAAAGGGGAAATACTATCCAGACAGGAAATGGATGCTCGTATATGGACGTTCATGTCGGTATTTGCTCGCATTCATGTCGGAAAATCGTTCTGAGGCAGAGATTTGTAGGAACTATAAACCGACTGACTCTGACCTTGAAGATATCGACGAGGATGATTCAGACGAAGAGGACCCCTCGACTTGGTTTGAGGATGATCAGGACGATGGGATCAAGGGTCAAGACATCGTTCCCCCAGACGTGGAAGACTTGTCAAACGTCATACGAGTGGATGAGAGTCGCATACGTTACAGTACTTTTTACGAACCGCGAGATAGTGATTGATTGACAGTAGCATATATAGCTGTGTATTCATAGTTTGTATTGCATCTTTATGTGCGGTTGTAATCGGGGCAGTGCGCGCGACGAGGATTCAGAACTACCGTAAGGGAATCATCTCTACATTCGACAGGTCAGCGTGTATGAACAGGACAGCTGCGGCCACGTTGCAACCAAGATGATAGGCATGCTATGGGTCGACATGAGTTCCATTTTCTTGGGGGACCACAAATGGTTCTCACCATTGTGGAAACTACAGAAGCAGCTCAGTCGTGCAACGACGGAGCCATTGGTGAATTCCTCCAGACAGATAACACCTAGGGAACACGAGTAAGAAACTAAAAATCAACTGCGAACGACCTACATTCAACGCCAACCAAGGCACTTTCAGCTGGGAGTTCATACACAAGGTACTTGACTGTCTGGGGAACGGTGCGATTTCCACCGTCTAGGCACCCCTTAACGTGGGCTTCCTGAGTCTCTGGGCTCTCGAAAGCCGAAAGATTGGTTCCACAAACAGGGCAACTATGGGAACTGAGCCAACCAAACTATAGAAAACACTGCGGCTTACTCTGCAAGGTCGCTCAATTGTGAACTAGAATTCTGTCGCGTGAGCTGACCAGGTGCCATCAACCTTCCCTGGTCAACCACGATGCGTTCCACGGCGGAAGATACTCTTGCCGGGGTGTTCGCATTACGTTGATCGAAGCAAGACTGACAAACACGTTGAGACGAGGATGTTGCAGTGGTCACTGGAGTCGTGGGATCTTGTACGATCTCAGATGGTTCGAGAACGACTCTGTGACACGAGCATCGGTCACAAAATATACGACCGCATCTTCGACAGTGCTATAGAATCAAGTTGGGCAACACCCATTTATCATGACATGGAGGTACTCACGTGCTAGAGAGATCCAATAAATGGGACAATTATTGAGGATTCAGTGATATCAACTGACGATGGGACTTACTCTTCTCAGAATAAAGCTAAAGCGACGTTGGCAATTGTTGCAAGCCTGTACGGCATCATCCCGTTCCCACTGCACATGAGGTGAAAGAGTCATCTTTTGGGGAGCTTCGCGAGTGGGGACTCGGAATTCAGGTGCTTGAGATAAGTCGGGCGTAAGGTCTCGAGTTATCGTAGGGCGGGAACAGTGCTCGGTTGATCCGGGTTTAACAGAGGGAGTATGGATCGTGAGAGGAGAGTAACCTGGATAGCGGAAAACTTCATCGCGGTTGTCGTCGTCATCACCATCGTCGTCGTCATTAAATTCGTCGTCCGAGCTGGAGTTCAGAAGCCCTTGAGCACCTGCAGAAAGCCTACATCGTTCTAGCTCTCTGCTGTACGCATTTAACAAGACCTCAGCTTGTATTGTCC
Source organism: Boletus insuetus (assembly GCA_038093095.1). Lineage (NCBI taxonomy): Eukaryota > Fungi > Basidiomycota > Agaricomycetes > Boletales > Boletaceae > Boletus > Boletus insuetus. Next base: position 242,783 of record JBBPRQ010000002.1, on the reverse strand, counting down.
GTTCCCTGTCGTTGTCACCTGATGAATTTGTAAGCAAAAGTGTATAAATGATCATACGCAAACTTACTCAAAATTCCCTGCCGTAGTTCACTTGTCGCCCGTTCGAGTTTAGCGATAGTACGACGAGCTTCAACAGCAGAACGAGCCTCGTCATTGCTTTCTGAGCGATACCCAACGAGATAGCGTGCCCGGGCCACGTAGTCTTGGGCAGAAGATAATGGGTTAGGACGCATTGGCCCTAGTTCTTGACCCTCTTCTCCCTCCTCACGGTCACCATCGTTTAGGTGTGGAATCAGAGATCCATCATGGGCAAGATCGTACATTGAACCATCAGGTTCCATGAAGGGGAGAAGAGGGAAAACTTTACGACGCATGACTCGGACCCAGCGTCTGCGACGTACCCACGTGTTCGTATTGGAGGGTACAGAAGAACTGCTACTGCTTCCATATCCATGATTTCGTGACGGGGAAGCCAAGCCAGCTGCAACGAGCCCAGTTCCGGACAAAAGTCGTGCAAGCTGTGTTGGGGGCTCAGGTAACCACACTTCATCTAGAGCGCTAAAGCTCTGCGCATACTGCCAGCCACCATCGGGGCTCACTCTAGGATGGGTGTCGTCAATAACCCAATCGGATCTGTTGAACCAGTTGCTATGTATGGGTATCCAACCAGAAACGAGTACACTTCACTTACAGCCAAAAGTGACTTCTCTCAGCGCCTTCTAAGATGGGAGTGTCCCGGTGAGAAGCATTTGGCAACACATACGGATCGGATGCAAAAGGAAGCTGCACATCATTATGATACGAAGCTACCAATTTCGCTCCAGTGTCCTCATGAGGAGTGGGGAGCTTCAGCTCAAAAGGTGCGGGACGACCGCGTACTCCAAGTCCAGATACGGAAAACTTTGGCCGTCCCCCTGAAACTGCAAGCGTCTTCAATCGAGTATCAAGACGTTGATTCTCGTACAGGACCAGAGGCACGGTAGTATGCACACACAGCGGATTGTATGGTGCAGTTGTACCGCGCCACCGCTCTACCTCGGCTTTTTGCAAGATCTGATGGAGTGCATGAGACAGCAAAGCAGCGGAGTTGCGTGTGTTATACCTCGCAGATCCACACCTCGAATACAGAAGCGGCGACATCATACGCTGTCTCGCCCCAGTTATTTCGCACCAGCGAGTCTGCGGCTTGCTTGGACAACAAATACATGACGACTGGAAGGTGCCCCTTTGAAGCCGCATTCACTGGAGAGTGTTACCAGGATAACGAGGACGAAATAGAGAACGGCCTACTGAGAGGAGTCCAACCACCTTTATTGCGAAGGTCGACACCACGCACCCTGCCTACTTTGGTCGCAGCGCCACCGCTTTCACAGAGCCATCGAACAATATCAAGATAACCCTAGAGAAAATGGGTGAGGTGAGTGGGTTGAAAGATAGGACACTGGTTACCTTTGAGCAAGCGTTATGTAGCGCGGTCCATCCATCTGCGTCACGTGCGTGAATATCTGCTCTGTTCGACAGCAAATACTGGATGATTAACATATGGCCATTTAATGCAGCTTTGTGTAATGCAGTCTGCATGAAGTCAAAGAGGGGTGGAGCGAACGAACAAGGGTATGCTAACCTCCCCTTCGCGGTCTTCCAAACCCGGCATCGCACCACAGCTTTCGACGACTGACATATGCATAAGAAAAGGTAGAGCAAGGATAAGGAGCAATGCAGTACTTACGCCACTTGACAATGTCGAGATACCCGCGACTTGCAGCAGCGTGGAGTGCAGTGAAACCCGTGCGTGAAGAAGCATCATTCGCTAATGCGAATGCCTCCAGGTTACCACTCTGGAGCGCGGTATCAAAGAGCTTTTTCAGCAGAGCGAGGTCACCTTGAGAGGCTGCCGCAGACAAGGCCTCGAGCTGGGCGGGTGATGGACGAGATGGTACCTGTGTTTGAGGTAGAGGGGAAAGCAGACTTGGAGCGGTTTCAACCAAGGTAGTTGATTTGACAGCAGAATCCAGAGACGGCTCAGCTTTCAAAGGGTATTTTGAAACTATGAGGGAATCATGATGTTGTGTGGTATCCGTAGAGTCGTCGGGGTAGACAAATTCTTCGCCGTCGTGGACGTCGTTGTCGCCATCATTGTGGTCGTCTGCGGGATACGTGAAAACCTCGTCGTCGTCACCATCATCATCACTCTCAGGTAGAGAAGCGGTTGATGAGAGTGAAGGCTGTGTGTCTGACAGGGCGGACCTGCGGGGTGATGTGAGCGAAAAGAGGTGGGTGTATGCGTTGGACGCACTCTTGGTTGGCCATGGACTCGGACGCGTCGCGCGCAAAGTGGGAAGACCAACAAGGGAGAATTAGTATCGTGAGAATCAACTACCATATGCAGACACACTTCCCTTATATGCTTCCGTGACCTCCAAAGGGAGATCACGTGTGTCGATGAGAGATCATGTCTGTTGTCGCATTCATCCGATCTCAGCTCGGCTTTTTGAGTCGGACGCCGTCGGCAAGTGCTCGTCTGACACGGTTATCCTCAAATTTTCACCCCAACCAGACAATGACTGTCCCTGTGGCCGACGGAGATCGCTCTAATCTCATCCCGTTCTCGTCCCGTCTCTTCGACGGGCGTGCCTTGGCCCAAGATGTCTGGTCGATCTTCAAGTATGTCTCCGTCCTCACCCGCGCCTTCATCTCATCTTTCCTTGCCAGTGTCGCAAACCTCCCCCCTGATTGCATCAATCTTGGTCAAGGGTACATGAACTTCCCCCCTCCCCCTTGGATCATCCAAGCTGCAGATCAGGCCCTCAGGCAGACTCTGCCCAACCATTATTCCCATCCAAAAGGACGCATACGCTTGCGCCAAGCCATCAAAAACTTTTACGAGTCTTCCTTTAACAGGTCTCTTGACGTCGAGACCGAGATTGTAGTCACAAGCGGTGCTAACGAAGGTGCCTTCCTCCTTCTGGTGTCTGCAGACCGTATTCATCCCCTCTCAGGTCAATACGCTGTATTCACTGCCTTCTTGGAACATGGCGACGAAGTCATCATGTTTGAGCCTTTCTTCGATCAATACCTTCCTTCGGTTACCTTCAATGGCGGAAAACCTGTCTATGTTCCCCTGCATCCTGACCTCACCGGCGAGCGACCGAACAGCAGCGACTGGCGGATCGACTTTGATGAACTGCGGTATATAACACATACTCCCTGTTTTCCTGTCTCTAACCTACTCATAGCCGCGCCATCACCCCTCGAGCCAAAATGATAATCATCAACACTCCCCACAACCCCGTCGGCAAAGTTTTCTCTAGGGAAGAACTCGAGAAGATTGCCGCCATCGCGGAAGAGTTCAACTTACTCGTAATGTCGGACGAAGTGGTGCGCAAATTCCAATTTCCTGCAGCTACCACTTGGCTGATCATCCCACTCAAAGTACGACTGCCTTGTCTATGACGGAAAGGAACATGTCCGCTTCGCAACTCTCCCGGGTATGTGGGACAGAACTGTTACGGTCCTCTCCGCCGGAAGTGAGCCCAAGCACATCAAGTGCCTGCCAAATTTGATGCTCATATGTGCTTCTCCAGAGGCTTTCGCTGCCACTGGCTGGCGCGTTGGCTGGCTCATCGGCCCAGAGTCGATTATCAAACCCACTCTCGCTGCCTCCACACGCATCGTGTTTTGCTCCAATTCACCCTTACAAGAGGCTGCGGCAAGCGGGCTTGAACAAGCTCGATCTCGTAAATTCTTTGAAAATCAGGTTGCTGAATACCAGGAGAGGCGCAGCGTGTTGCTCTCTGCATTTGACAAGGCAGGCTTGAAGTATAGCCTGCCAGAGGGCACCTACTTTGTGCTAGTGGTGAGGATGGCTGAACAATGTCGGCGACCTTTGCTTTACTTTATTGTTCCCAGGATATTTCCAAGCTCAAGTTCCCGGAGGACTACCCTTTCCCAGAATCCGTGCAGGGACGGGGGAAAGACTTCAAGTATGTCCCATATTCATCCATTTATGTCGCTTATCCCTTTGTCAGGGCCTGTTGGTTCATAGCTATGGAGATTGGTGTTTCTTCCATTCCTGTCAGCGAGGTCAGTCAATCACTGGACGCACACCCTATTACTGAGTTGACCGTTTTTAGTTCTACTGCGAGGACCATTGCAACATTGGCGAGAGTTACGCACGCTTTTCCTTCTGCAAAGATCTAGAGACCCTCCGGCAGGCTGGAGAACGGCTCCAGGCCGTAACCAAGTACATCTCTTAGACAGAACTGTAAAGGCCGTCCGGTAGACCTGATTCGTTCACAAGGACCGTTATATCTATTCACTTGAAATACGACTGTCTCGATCCTCCACCCCTTTGTCACGTTTCCGCTCAGGAGCAAGATCACAAGACATGGTATCCCATCCACTAATGACTAGTAGACTCATCGCAAATGCCCTGGACCATGATGCATGAAATATACAGAGTCTTCCCGTCTATTTACGTTCCAATCCGTCAACTATGCGGGACAATGCCTCGGCCTCGGAGGTGCCAGGATGAAGACCATAGTAGGTCGGGTTCTTCACCATCCGCCGAGCAAGGAACGTGAAGGACAGCACATCCACCCCGTCCTGTTTGTTACGTATCGTACCATCTTCTCTCCTCTCCTGATACCACCTTTCCAAAACCCCCGTTTCTAATAGCTGCGACTCCAGTGGCAATCCATCTTGGTTGAGGAACTTGTTGAACATTTCCACAGCTTCCGCCGGACAGAACAGCACAAAGTGTCCAGGGCCATTCTGCCGGACAGCACGGCTTTGCATTTGCACGACCTCCCCAATTGTATAGTCCCTCAGTCGTCGTTCAGACTTGCTAGCATCGCCCTGTATATATTGGGTACCCATCACCACGACGACCTCGGCGCGCACCGGAAGACTCCAGCAAGTCTCGAGAGGGGCAATTACGAGTTTGACAATTCCCTCGGCGAAGAGTTCAAGGACCAGATTGCGGTCCGATTTCGAGATCCCGCGATGAAACACCGCTACGCCTCTCGACACGAAGTTGACCAGCGTCGCGTCTCGAATCCTCGCAAGGTAATCTTCGACATAAATGGAGGAAAAGGATTCTGGGAGGAACCCTCTCTCGGAGACCGATGCCAACGCGCATTGCGTAATCAAGTCTTGTGCTACACTTTGGCAGTGTCCGCGAGAGGGGACAAATATGATGCCCGGGCCACCTGTATGGATCCCTCGGATAGCCGTATAAACGGGTTTCGCGAGTGCTTTGAAAAGCGCACCCGAGTAAGTTATCGTGTATGTCTGAATGGAGCACGCCAGCGGCTGTTCACGATCCCTGGGCAGGAAGCTGTGGAGTCCCATTGATTCAACACCCAACCACGACGCTAGGTCTGTAGGGTCAATGAGCGACCTCGCGAGACCAATGCTGCGACTTGGGAAACGTGCTGCTGCATGTCTTGTAAGTGCAATCGCAAGTTCATAAAAAGCGTCCATCTGATCCAGATCCTCGTACAGAATAACTTCGGGATAGCTTCGAATTGGGGTGGGACCAGCGAGCCCAAAGCTTTCGAGGAGACCCGTCGCGGTGATCACCCTTATTAGTTTGCCGTTAGGTGGGGTAAACAAGTTTGTGCCAGTTGGGTTCTCCAGTCCAACGCCCATAACACCGGATTCATAGCGCATCTCCGATATTATTTTTGTTGCCGCGTTGCCGTTTGGAACAATGATAAGGACCCAGGAAGATGAACTTGACTTGAGCAGTGCTGCCCTGCAAGCCGTTTATATCATTGACCAGGAAACACGAGACTTTTCGTACCAAACGACTATATGTGCCAGAAATGATTTCCCACAACCTGAGGGGGCGGTAAACAGGATATTCAACTTCGTGTTCATGATACTCCAGAATACCTGGGTCTGGATGGCATTGAATTCGCGAAGGTGAGGAAGGTGATGGTACGGCGCAGGGAGGCGTACTGTCGAAAGAGGAAGGAAGCCAACATCCAACCGTCGTCCATGTGAATGACAAGCAACGGGCATGGATATACCGTCCAGTTGTACGGTCAGTTCATTATCTGCTCCCAACCACCTGTCGGAGACGAGTCGAATGGTAACTGATGGTGGCAACGTATCTGCAGATATCGAAATTACAAACTCTACGTCCAGAGAATCTGTGGATTCCCGGAGCAAGATTTGCGCCAACTGAAGTATCGTCTTCCCTTCGTGGTCTTCCACCCATAACCAGAATGGCTCGATAGTCCCATGCACTTTGAGGCTCCAGTCAAAAGCACGGATCACTGTGATGGTTACCTTCAACGTATCAGGACCAAGTGGACGCAAGGAATATTCCACTTCAAGAGAAGGAAATTGTTTGGCTGCAGCGAGTAATTTTTGACCTTGGTATTCATTGAGCCGAATAAGATTTCCCAGTTCGGCGGCCGTCCAGGTAGCGAGCTCTGCAGGATGGTACTCCGTACGCGACTGGTCGAGGCCATGTAGGATCTCCGCCTTCAAATTGAATTGCCTTAGCGGCTCTTCATAAGGCCACATACGTTTTTCAACGGCCTTGCTCATTCCCATCAGCGTAGTTGTCGCACCGGCCCATTTGCGGCTCATAGCAATTTCTAGTAGAGCTCGCACAATACGATTGCCATTCTGAGCGACGTATGCAGTGTCGGACACCAATGCAGAGTCTTGGACGGGAAGGTTGGAAATGAAACTTTGCAGAAGTATATTGACTTTCCCCTGACTAGTGTCGGTGCCACCCTGAGCTGCCATCAAGCACATGAACACACAGCAAGCTCGTTTACTTACCCGAACCTCGCAAGGAATAATTTTCATTAGTGGCTCCAATTCTTTGATCTCTGATTCTCTGATTTGGATCTGATCAAACTAACGGAGTCGTTGTTGGTATCACGACCTGTACAACTTTGAGGGAATGACATACCTCTGTGCTCTTACTGAGCATGCCCAAAATATCTGCCTCGGTCATCTGCGCCCTGAACTGCGTTCGAAACACCTCAATTGACTGATGGCGAATATAGTACTTTGCGGCTATTCTGCCAACATCCTTGATAGTAAAGGTATTGCCATCGACGTCAAAGTCAATCATGGACAGATCTGCCAATCTGCTTGCTGCTAACTTGATCAGCTCTGCCCGCTGTTGAAGAAGATAAGAGTCCTCCTCCAACGTTTCTCTTGGTATCCCTGCCCGATGTTAGTCAAAGTACTCAAATCTCAAAGCTGTTCTTACCATATTGCGTGGGATTCTTACGCATTCGGACGAAAAGATATGTGTATCCCAACCAACGTACGCCCTCTGCGACGCTGGAAACAGTCCCGAGAGCAATTTCCGCATTCAATGCGTCCACCATCCCTAATCTGAATCTGCAGAAGTTGAGTATCCTGCCCCACGACGACGAGGAGGACGACGGACTGTGATTCAATCGGATTCTGAAAGGCCTTGTCAGCATATTTGTTGACAACTATAGAAGATTGCTCACCTGCGAAGCAACAGCATTAAGGTAGTGTGTAAGTTTGTCATTTGTGGTGCAAATATACCCTTCACCGCTGCTTTCCAACCCGGGACGTCCAGCACGACCAAAAACCTGTAAGACATCCAGAACAGGAAGATCCACGAATGAACCTTTCCCACTATCATATACTTGGGTGCCCTTGATGACAACTATGCTACGTTGTGGGCGTCATCCAGTAACTTTATTTCAACACACACCTGCATGTGCAGGTAAATTGACTCCCCATGCCAAGGTGGCAGTACAACATAAAACCTTGAGACAGTATCAATGTCTGTTTGAATAGTTACCGATTGCCCGCACCTTGATTACTCTCTCCTGAAACATCCTTTCCATTAAGTTACGATCGGATCGCAACATTCCAGCATGATGTATACCGAAGCCGAGGTCAAAAAGCTCCTTCATCTCTTTGTTGTGTGACTCGCCAATGTTCCTGCGAAAGATGTCCCACCGTGGATGGTTTTGACAGCTGTAGTCATCCAGTGTACCGTCTGCGGTAGCGGCATCTTTGAGAGTTCGCGCGGCGTTGACGGTTTCTTTGCGTGCGTGGACGAACACCATGACTTGATGATCTTGACGAACCAGTTCTGATACCTTCTCGAACGTAACGCGGTCGAGATTCCTTTTCGATTGCGAACTCCCGGGTTTCCCTCTAATGCCAATAAAGTGTTGCTCTAATGGAACTGGTCGGAAGGAGGAATCGAAATAGAACAGGCCGGTGTGTAGAGAGACACTAAGTAAATCCATATCAAATGATTGTGCACTGACTTTTGTGTCACTGACCTTAGGAACTCAGCAACATCTATGTAATTTGGAAGAGTAGCACTCAAACCCACGATCCGGATGACGGACTGACTGGATTCTACCTGCTCAAGTTCCAAGTTTGATATAGGACTCATCAAGCTACTGCTTACCTGGCGTAGAGTTCGAGCGACAATGGTCTCGATCACAGCACCTCGTGCTTCGTTGAGAAGATGAACCTCGTCTATGATGAGAAGCTTCAATCTCTGCAGTGGTTGCTCAATTGTGTTGGTTTGCCAAGACAAACGATTAAATGATGCATACGGATGCAAGTTCGCCTTCGCCTGTTGGCTTCCGAGTGACCACGTCCCATTTCTCGGGTGTGGTGACGATGATCTGAGTCTGCGCAATCTCAGCCTTTGTGAGCTGCATGTCGCCTGCACACAAGTAAATGCGAGGTCCAGGGATTATTTAGAAGACACTAACCAGTCAATTCTCTGACAAGTATTGATAGCCATTTCAGGCGTCTGCCAAGTTTTTGGACAATCTCTGAAGCCAAAGCCTTCATCGGTGCTCTGCATACCTACGATGAGTGTATCTAAGGTGGAGGAACCGTTTGCACTGACACATAGATGATCTTAAAGCTGTCACGATTTATGGATGTTCGCAAAGGCGCTCCCGGGGCGATAATCGATCTGTGCTGATCCAAGACACGCAAGATGGTCAACATGGCAACATCAGTTTTACCCTTGTTTATACGAGTTATTGCCTTTTCAAAGTGTCTGATCAATAGTTGCTTACAGCACCAGTTGGAGCTATAGGACACCGATCAAAAACTCGGACAATCAATCCGACACAAGCGCTCACCGCAAACGAGCACGTTCTCATTAGAACCGTAAGCAGTGGGGTATACAATGGACTGTATTCTATTCAAAGATGTGTATCCCTGGTGGATATGCAGTTGAGCAAACTTTGACTTGAATACATGAAGTCGCTTACCGAAAACGAGCCCCGAGCTAGTTCATCGAGTTCAGACACGGGTATAAGGCGTTCGGATTCCCGTGGCGGAACCGCTTTAGCTGGAGGCATGACCACTTCTTCATAATCCTAAAGAAATTATGAGGAAGGCCGCGAGAAACGCCAGCGACTAACCTCATAATCATGTCTCGTAGTCCCAATAGGTAGCATGTACTTGCTTCCGTACTGCGATAAAATACTTCCACCGCCCACATTAGCCCAGGAAGTGTACACATGGGGTAAAACTTCGGGAGCTTCTTGCTGATGTATGTTAGCAGCTGACCAGTGCTTTGAATAATGATGATTGAACTCACTGCTGTTCCAGTCCATAGAGGACGAGCGGCATTCGCCTCCAATGTTTCTTCGACACGGCGTCGAGCGTCCTCCGGCGCAAGACTAACTGGGATTCCAACTGACAAGCTTCACTTTCACTGGGTGGCACAACAACAAAAATGAGATCCTTACTGGACGGCTGAGAGTTGGCACCAGTCGAGTTCAAGTGACGAGAGAGCTGTAGAATGCGAAATATACAGATGAAGAAACAGAAAATCATCTGTGCTTACATCTTTTGCAGCCGAACGGCGCGATTTTAGCAAGTCCTCGACCAATTCAACTTGATCAAGGCCAACAAGCTCGACGACTTTGCCCGAGATCTCCTCGTCCGTGCGTGAGCTCGAGAGCACTTCCACTAGGACGTGTAACGTATAATGAGATCCAGGTTTACTAGTTCACCCTTTGACTCAGCCTCTCAGGAAGTTGTTCCAAGGAGAGGACACACCTGAGTATATTTTGACAAACATTTTTGACGGCGGGCGACTCGGTGTCCCGGGAGAAGAGATCCAGGACAGTAGACCACGGCTCGTCAACTGGATCTTCTTCAACAACTTGGAGCAGCCCATCTACACGTCCAATCGTTCAATACATATACATCCACTGGCAACCCTGTGGGGAGCGCTTGCATACCATCGTGACCAAATGCACTGGGGCTGATATCGTGTTAGCATCGATGATTCATCGAGAGCTTCGAGTTCTATACCTAGTCCATTCGACAAGAGTCTTTAAATCCAAGTCCGAGCTCGTACCTGAAGAAGTGGTCAGGGAGGCGAGGTGTTGTGCAAAGTCGATCATTGTAAGTCAAGACGCGTAAGTTTAGTACTGTACCAGCGCGGCGTCGCGTCTAGCACCAGGTTCGCAGCGTGGGATCAAAAACACTGCCCCTATTACATCGAACTATGACTGGTCAAAGGATACAATTTACCGTACTGTGGTCTCTGACTCGAAATCCATCACCTAGTGCCAGGTATATCTACAGTCCAAAATGAACCCAGAAGAAACCACCAACAAATGGATGTCCAACTTCTTTACATTCCGAAAATTACCTCCTTCGATAGTTCCGCACCAAGGGCACGTATGCAACCCATGATTTCCTCGCGAGTATAGTCGACTCTCCATCCAAGGGACATCTATACAAATCGAGACCGGTGAAAAAGACAAATGATACAACTGGTCCTCACAGTCACAGGGATTAAGGAAACGGTGTTGTGTTGAATGGAGTAAATGGATCTCGTGTCTCTTGCTAATTCTTCTTCATTGCCGATTTCGACGACTGCAATGGTTCAGTAAATGCACTCCGCAAAATCAGGATCCTCACCCTCCCCAGGATCGCCCGAACCGGCTAAAGAATGATCGGGCTGAGAGAAGACAGCGTACCGATATTTATTCAGCAAGTCCACGCAATTATTTAGAGGATGCCACGTAAAATCCTCCTGACAACATGTTCGTCAGAAAAGTCACCTGTGCCTACTGTGCGCCTACCGGATCGGCAAGGTAAGAGGGGGAGTATTCTCCTTTGTACTTCATTTTTGGGCACGAATGAATGTAAAAGCCTGACAGGGACGTGAGTGAGAGAAGAGTGAAAGTAGGATCACGCTCACCCATATACAGCGCGCCCAGCGAGGAGAGCCCAGCATCGCGCATTTCCCGCGCGAGAGCTACTTCTCGAAGAGCACTGAGCTAGTGTGTAATTTGACACGTCAGTACTTCAGAAGTATAATTGGCATCAAAGTGAGTACTTTTCCCAAAGAATATTTCTCCCACTTTGCACTGTACATGAAATAGACGCTGGACACACAACCAGGTAAAATGTCCAGCACCCCTACCGCAATCAGTTCACCGTCTAGTCTATACATTTGATGATAGGATCCAAAGTGTGACGGTAGGTGCTGGGGAGGTGGCGTCGGATAGGAAATGGGTTCTGACTTCACTCGTCAAGTCAGGAAGGCCAAAGAGAACATGAACGGGAGACACTCACTACCAGTGGCGACTCCACCAAAAATTGTTTAAACGAATGTGGCGTAATCTTGTGGTCGTGGTGGATTTGCGTCTGGTATGCGACATAAAGCGCATACTTTTCATCGGTGTACGATGAACGCTCAAGCGCTACCTAGAAGGCTCTGTTGAAAGAGTAAACGTCAACAACGTACTGCGTACCTGAAAATCATGCCGTGGTTCCTCGCCAGCAGGAAAGAATGCCCGTTCAGATCTATGAATGGCAGAGACCAAGCGGAACGCAGCTGTCTGTGAGCCTTTCCGCTTTAGCTGATCAGGAGCAACATCGGCGTCTCTGGCGCCGTCTCGCACGAGGCGGTCCCACCTTATCAGGAGCGAGACATTAGGATGTTCTCATGACTATATTCCACGATCGTTCTCACCTGTTCAAGAGCTTTCGCTGACTACGCGACGGCTTGAAAGCGAGAGCATCAAGCCTGTTAAAGAGCCCTTAGATGTACTTCCGAGGGAACGAAAGCACGAGTCCCACAAACTTGATCGTGTACTGAGGGCAGCACGAGCGACGGAGGTCGGGGGCATAGCAATACGTCCCAGACCTCCTCCATCCACGATCGATCATCTTCTGGTACACCTTTGTCGCGAGTGAACAGTTAAGACGTGAGGTCGGAATCCGAAAGCTCTTACACCACAGGATAACTGAGACGCAATAAGACCAGCCTTCTTGACATTGGTCTCTGCCGAGCTCCTCTGACTTGGTGGTGCACAATAACCACAGGTAGAGCATCCTGGGCCCAACGGAGTCCCGACGGAGATTGGTGACATCTTGGTGGTGAGGTGGTGACCTGACTAGGTGACTGTGACGCCGCAAGGGAACGTCGTCGGCCCTGAGAATGACAAGTTGTATGGCTATGAATCGTATCTACAATCGCACCCCTGTGCAACTAACCCCAACCGTCCCATCGCCCGTACTTTCGATACTCTTGCAGAACCAGCTCACGGCTCCCCTTTTTCTCCCTCTCCCGCTCCTTCCCTTTACCCTTCTCAGGAAGAGACGTGACGGAGGAGACACTGGAAGTCCGTTGACGGAACGATGACGGCGATTTCGGAGGAGATCCAGTAGCCGACGGCGCGGATTGAGACACCTTTGGAGGTAGTGCAAGTCGATACCACCCTCCACTGTAAGTTAGAACGACGAGTTGAAACTCGGGGGCCACCCCAGCGAGCTCAGAGGGAACCGTAATCCACCCTACAACACATTTCTCATCAGCAGCAAGGTCCGTGTGTGACGAACGGACGGAAGAGGTCGAGGAAAGCGAAATGTGAGCAGCTTGTGTGGGTATTCGATACTGTGCATATGACCATTCCGAATCAAAGTATTTGGGTAAGGGCAAGAACGGGGTGAGCGGCGACAAGGACGATTGTCGGTTTCTGCAAGGTAAAATAAGCCAACCGGTATCCGACAGCACAGTCGACTTACGATGCGCCGGACGAGACAAGAGAAAACAAGTGAACAGTCCCCTTGTCACTCCATACGCCTACTTCCTTTTCGTCAGGCCGGAAGGCGACCCCGTAGATCTCCGCGGTGTCTGCCCCTCTACGGAACTCGCGTAGAAGCTTTCCAGAAGTTGTATCCCATATACGGACAAGAGTTCCCCGTGATGATGCGGTGGCCAGGAATCGGCCCGATGGAGGGAGTGAGAGCGTCGTCAAGGCGGACTCATGAGCCGCGATCATTGACACTGGGTGTTTCAGTGGCGGCGGCGGCGGTTTGGAAGGAGGGACGGATGGCGGGGGTCCGAGAGGGGTGGGGGGGACACATAGCGGTAGATGCAAGAGCTGCACATGCCCCATCTGCCTGCCTGGAATTGCAAGTAACGTGGCATAGGCTGCGGTGGCCATTGCGAGGATTCCTTGGAGATAATGTGAGTCCCGTATCGTGAACATTTCCCTAGGAAAGAGGCCCACCTCGTGGATTGTCACAGGTATCGTACTCTGCCCGTCTGACGACAGTATCGCGCACCTCGAAGACGACGACTCTCCGTCGCAGAGCCACTGCAAGCCAGCCTCTTCTACAAGCGAGTCCACGCACTCTCTCCCTGAACTCTAGCTCTGCGACCTCGACCCGTGCGGCATCGTCCCAGAGAATGACCTTGTTTGGCGGATAGAGTGGGCTTGGACCACCACCGAGGAGGAACAGCAGCGACGACGTGTGACAGGGCACGACGGCAGCTAGTGTGCCACCAGTGAACTCTACGGAGGGTGTCAATGATCAACGAGGTCGCCGATATCGAGAAACGTGCCTCTCTTGCGGAGTAGAGTGAGCGGCCATGCCTGATAAACAGCGAAACCTGCTGGCGTTGAAGCAGTGAATATCTGGCAATCCGCATCGAACTGGGCATTGAAAATCTGGACTGGGTCTGTCGGGGTGATGGAATGTCGAGCGAGGTTCATGAAAAGTGGTGGCGGACTACAGCAGAGCCATACTATTTAGGAGTACCAAACCAGACTTGTCTACTACACGCGAAGACTGACATCGTCCTTGGATAATAATACACAAGACAAAAACCCCCGATGAAACGGGTAGCGTGATAGCAAGGAACAAAGGGGCATAGATACATAGAAAAAAAATAGAGTATATAAATATTCACTGCATCACCATTTAACCCCGAGCAGAATGTGCGACCGCGGCAGATGCGTACGCTGTGGCGTGATAGGCAGAATGATGGGTGTACACAGAAGCATGTGAGGTCGCACGAGGTACGGTCTCGTTGGTGTCATCCCATGTCTTTGGTGGTCGTAAGCCGACGCCGGCGAGCTGTTGGCGAGCTGCTTTGAACTCGAGTTCTTCCGCCTGATTCTGGGCAACCAAAGCGGCTTTTGCCTCTGCTTGTCTCTGGAGCTCTGCTTCAGACTCATCGGACAAATAATCTGTGAATGCACCATCTGAGGTGACAGTGGCGTCAGACAAGGAACCGCGGGAACTGCCACTATCGCTGCTGCCCTCGGATGAGCTGCTGACATCAAGGGCGGCCATTGCGGTCTCTAGAGTCGACCTTTTGGAAGAGAGGGTCCTGCCAAGGGGAGCGTCTTGAGAGGATGCTACGTAGGGATCTACGAGCGACGTGTGAAGTGTAGAAGGACATTGATTCTGGGTGGAAGAATCACCGGAATGTCTCGAAGGTGAATAGGAAGGGGCGACGGCGGAGAGAGAGGGCCGGGTCGTGCCGTTGCGGCGTGAAAGGGAGCCTTCTTGGTCGACATACCTGCGAGCAGAAGGGGCGCGGGATCTGTCTTTAGTTCCTTCGGAGAACGTCTGGCGACGGGAGAGGGTATGCTGATCGGATGCAGGGGCGGAGGAGCGGGGAGTCGTGCCTCCTAGCGCTGGACTCTGGGGAACGGGACTGCCGCCGGAACGACCGCGGGACGGAATAGCGACAGGCTGAGTTTTTGGGGTGGAGCAGGGTCTGATGGATGGACTGCTTGTGCTATTGCGACGATCGAGGATGGAGGTGGAAGACGGGTGCTGGGATTGTGCACGGGCGGAGGAGATGATGGGGATGGGGCTAGCTCTAGACAGGACGGCGTCGAGGACGGACTTGATTTCTGGGGGCATGGGTATACTGTGTACGATGCTGACGGTGGGCCAGTCGGCGGGCTGTATGAGACGGTACTCGCTTTGGGTTGGAGGCCGGCAGCAACCGGGCCAACCGGGGTTGGTGTACACGGTGAGTTTCGGGTTGGAGCGAGCCCACTGTGGCGGAACGGGGTGAGGACGGACGGGATCGGAGGAGAGGAGAGGAGTAGACCTTGCAGTAACCACAACCATTGAAGGACTTTACTGTGAATGAGTGTGGGGATGGTGCGTGCTGGTGCGCGGGGTCAATAGGGACATACCTTCAGCATTCCTGAGATGGACGACGTCAATGCGAGGGTGGTTGGCTCTGTTGTAGCAGACGTCGCGGAGGTGGGGGCAGCTGCGAGGAGGGTGAGCGAATATGTCCGGAGCGGGTGGGAGAGACAATACCGTGCAGCGCTCGGCTTGAAGACCTTGCACATCGGACAAGGGACATTGGCGATGTCGGTGGAGGCGTTGTACTGGTAGCACATCTGAATTCAATATTCGAGTGGACTAGGAGGAGGAGGAGGGGCAACCCGCGGGGTATTCTTATACCCATACCAAAAAGGGCCCTGTGCTCCTCCTCCTCCATCATCTCCACCACCGACGATGGGCAAGTCTCAGTCAAAACTGTCCCCAGAACAGCTCGCAGATCTCCAAAAGAACACCTACTGTAAGCCCCGTCCAGCCCAGCGATCACCGCTAACGCTCATCTCATCTCCAGTTGACAAGAGAGAACTACAGCAATGGTCTCTTCGTCCCCGTTCACCACCCCAACGCTCTCTGACCCCGCTCTAGGTACAAGGGATTCCTCAGAGACTGTCCATCCGGACAGCTCGACAAATCCGAGTTCGGTCGCATATACAAGCAGTTCTTCCCTTTCGGTGACCCCGGCGAATTCGCAGACTATGTATTCAATGTCTTTGACGAAAACAAGAACGGTACGATCGACTTTAAAGAGTTCATCTGTGCCCTCAGCATAACAAGCCGTGGCCGTTTGGACGAGAAGCTCAAGTGTATGTCCCTTCCATCCAGATCGCCCAATCTCACGCCTTCACAGGGGCATTCCAGCTCTACGACATAGACAAGGACGGCTTCATCACCTACGATGAGATGCTCCAGATCGTCGCTTCCATCTACAAGATGACTGGTCAGATGGTCAAGCTCCCCGCCGACGAAGACACTCCCGAAAAGGTCTCTTCCCTTGCCCTCTCCGCTCTCACCTCCCACCTGACCCTGTCCTCCCAGCGCGTTGACAAGATCTTTAGAAATATGGACCGAGACAAGGACGCAAAGCTTACATATGATGAATTTGTCGAGGGCAGCAAGCAGGACCCAACTATAGTCCAGGTATGTCTGACCCACCCACACGGCCCTACTTTATCTGGCTCACCCATGTGGTCCATTCCAAACAAGGCCCTGTCCCTCTATGATGGCCTAGTATAGGTCCGCCCGCGAATTCACCTTCCATTGTATCTTATCGCATAAACGCCCGCGAAGCGGCTTCATGTATTTCTATCTCCCTCTAATCTGCACTTGTCGCGGTGATATAGATTGTCGGACTCGGTGACCCCGGATGTGTACACCTTGGATCATGTAACGGTACCGTGTTGTTCCCAGATGCTACTGTAATCCATTTGGTGCTACTCTCTGCTCGGAGCCAGCTTCCCATACTTGCCAAGAATCTTGGTGTCTATGTCTTCCCCTGCCCACGTGTACAGCCCTTCTGCAAACTCTAGATTGTCCCGTTCTGCCTTGAACAGCTTGGCATAGTCCTGTGGCTGCCCAGTCTGCGCAGTTCCCATAGTCGCGAATGGCGACACCGTCATGTCACGCGTAGAATCAGCAGCTGCCAAACGGTGATCGCACGTCAACATGAGGACCCGACAGCACACAGAAAACACGCACAGTTATCACCCCCGAGAATGAGACGGTACAGCCCATTGAGGCCGAAAAAGTTGAGGAAATACCACGACAGCGAGGACACCCACCGCACGTCCATGTCGGGTGTTTCAATACCGCGTTGAAGCATAGACTTGAACCCAAGCGTTAGGGGAAAGGGTAATTTAACTAGAAAATCTGAGTGACGTGCAGGCAGCAGACCAGTTGTGACGCACTTAGGACAAACCCCTGGAAGAAAAAGTTGATCCACCCCATGATGACCATTTGCGGCACCATCATCACCATCTGCGTCTTCATCCCGGCCATCATCCCGTCCATGGCCGCCGGGTCTGAGAAAGGATTTGATGCCGACAACGTCGAGTCGCCTTTGGGTGGCCCGTCTTTGAGATATGCGCCAGCCCTGAATGCTTCGGAAAGGCTGTGGGACATCGTCTTATAGTACAGAGGTGGTATAGGTGACTTTGCAGATGTGGCACGGAGTATTTGAGATCTTGCGAGAGCCCGCCTGGATGTAAGTAGCAACTTTGGACAACATCATCAAATGATGGCAAAGGGACACACTGTTCACGAAGTGCTGCACGAGACAACTTCTTCGGCGTCGACTGCAGTAAAACCACGACATAGTGTCGCAGCACGCCAACAAGAATCTTGGCGAAAGATGTGGTTAGTGAACGGCACGCCAATAGGTGGGTTGCGCCTACCATGACGAGGGTGATTGGGAACAGGACCCAATCTCGTATCTGAGGGTCGAGATATAAAGATACCCTGTCAATTGATCCTGTCAGCGTGGAGACAGCGTGTCAGGATGGTCATAGTAATACGGACGGAGCGCTCGAGGACATGACTGTTTGACTACAATGACTATTGTGTGTGAGACTTGCTGACTGCCTCTTTCGGTGGGATATTATTATAGCCGCAGCACCACTCACACCTTGCATCCAGCCCCACCATGGACAACTCTCCAACCGCACTTTTCGATACGTACGAGCAAGACTTTCGTCAAATAATCGATAGTGTACGGTCGAAGCTCGAAGGAGATGGCAAAGATGAACGTGGAGGTGAGGACAGAAGCACGCACCCCTCGATGAGACTCATCCATACGCCTCCAAACAGAACAGAGAAGAACAGCTCTCAGACGAGTAGAGATGGAACTAGACGAGGCGGACGAAATGGCATGCGTTGGACTCCTCGCGTCCTTCTCCATCTAACATGTGTGCCCAGATCTCGCAAATGGAGATTGAAATCCAGGGGATACCCCAGTCTCTCAGGCATCAGTATCAGACTCGCCTCAGAACTGCGAAAGCGGATTTGACCAGGTTCAAGAAGACATCCAAGGACCTGCACACACAGTTTTCCCGGGCGGACTTGCTTGCATCACCCGGGAGAGCTGGCACACCAACCTCGGATGAGCCTTATGGTGCAACGAGCGACAGAACGAGGTTGTTGGCCGGCACTACGACGTTGGAAGACGGAACGAGACGGTTACAAGAATCTCAGCGGATCGCCCTCGAGACCGAGGACCAGGGTGCCGAGATTCTGGTAAACCTTCGTGCTCAGCGAGAGCAAATTGAGAACGCGAGAGATACCGTGGGTCATAATCTCGTAAAGCTCTTGGGGGGCTGCTCATTTTCTCCCAGCTACGGACGGCAGACACGGCCATAGACCGCGCGTCGGGGACGTTGAAGAAAATGATCAGGCGGTAAGTTCAGTCTGGTCAGCTCATTTCGGTAGCTTGCCATTCTGACATATTAACCAGGATGTATCAGCAGCGTGTAGTGACTGCCGCCATCATTTCCCTGCTTGTCCTCCTCATTGTAATCATCATTTGGGAGAAACTCTTTCGCTAGAACACTTTTCAAATTATTTATTACGTGTGCATTGTCCATTACAGAACCACGGACGGTGTATTTATGATCTACATACCAGTTCTCCATTCATATGGCCTATCTGTCGAAGGCGCATCTGACGGCTGAAATATTTCCGTTCCGATGATATTGCCAACGGAGAAAAAAGTCAACGTCAAAGTTTTGATTGTCAGCTGGTAAATATTTTAAGTAACGACGAAGATCATGTCAGGGAGGCGAGGAACTGACCTTCTTCCTGTACGGAAACTTCAGCGAGGGATTGGACCCCATAGTAAGACCCCTTTCTGGTTTGTCTCATTGAAACCTATGAGAATAGCTGCGATGGTGTAAGTTGTTTAGAGAAACATAAAGGCGGTATTCCCGACCTATCCCAACGGTCATGGGCAACGTTGCCCAAATGACAGGAAGCATCCGAAGAATGTTCAATAGTGAAGAGTGGCTTACCTTTCTACCTTTCTATCAGAGTTCTAGCAACAAAGTGGCATAGAAAATACTTCCACAACACCGGCTGGGGTTGCAACTGTCAGCGTTTGCCTCGATCTGGGTTGAGATAAATTAGTAAGGGTACTGCAGTCCAGGCACGAACGGTTCGTCGTGTAACCAAAGTTTCTGATGATGTTGCTGCCAACTGGACATCGGTAGATTAAATAACACATCCATCCAAACCAAGGGGAGCACTGACAGTCGGTCAGTCCACCACTTGGAATGTCGGCTGCATTCACTTAGCATGCGATACCAGGAGGCGTGATAGAACCCATTGTCGCAAGGACTATCAGCCATGTGTGTACGTCCAACAACGCTTCTTTCACTTGGTCTTCGATTTGCTATGCCATCTTGGTCGTCGCGGACGCGCTCGAGGCATGCTATACGCTCTTCCTCGAGCATATCCCACGTCATCGGCGAATCGGGAAACTAAAGGACAACCAAGGTGACTAGAACTGCGAGACCGCCGAGGAGATAGTAGATTATCTGGTATCCTCGGAGTCTCGTTCCACCATAGAACGAGATACCCTGTTGATAAATCACACCAATGATTAGTTTGACTACCTGTTCGTTCTTTTTGTAAAACCAGAATTAAAATAGGCTACACAACTTTCGCACATTCCTGGTGTAGGATGAGATGAGCGCATTGGTAATGGATCAGCAGCCTACACAGAATAGATCGGAGGATAAAGAATGCACCAAACGAGTTGGCACTCGAGTAGCAGATCCGGACGATTCCCCATATGAGAATATTAGCACCTGGCGAACATAAGTTTCGGCAGACACGCGACACTGCAACACACAGAGATACTTTGCCAGCGGGAGTCTTTGTGCAATACAGACGATCAGGAATTCCCAAGTGATGTAACCTGTACTTTATGCGTCATGTCGTAGAGTTTCACCTGCTTGCCCAGGTAGAATGGCATGGAGGCTAAGTTGTATTTCTGAGGACCATTGAGACTCGAGTGAAAATCACAGGCTGTCATTCACATGACTTGCTCAGTAATAGGGGGGATCCCATGATGTTAGTCCAAGCGTTTCAACTGCCTAACATTTGCCGGACACGACCAAGGACAAACCTCGCATAGTTAAGAAAAGTCTTGTCGCTAATGCAGGGTCTTGGGAAATGAAACTGGAAAATAGCCAGGAGGCTTACAGAAACTGAGTGAAGTCGACAAGCACTGCAATTGTCGGTATGAAAAATTGTTGTGAACTCGTTCTTGGTATGGCGTAATGACTAGCTCACCAGTCTTCTTTTTAGCTTGCGGTTACTGAAGTCCGGGAGTTCCTGAGTGCCCACAAGTTGTAGAGCCACCTTCCAGCGAATTGATGAGATTTTCTGTGGTGACACTTTTGACCTCACAAGAGAGCACCCGTTTAGTGGTGGCAGTTACTAAGCAGCTGATGATGCAGGATGGATGCAAAGTCCTTATCAGAACGATCATCCGAACACACCATTCGCTCTGTGAATTCGCATGACAAGTGTAGGGTGGGATGGCAGCGTTGCCTCAAGACTTCCCCGCTGGATCAGAGATCAAGTTGTGAGATCGTTTCTGTCAAGCATAATAATGACATATACCGGATCTTTGTTGCGATCGAGTTGGGCATGGCAACCACAAGCCTTTATGTCCATGACTCGGCAAACAGAACACCTCGTTCATGCCCAATATCGCAGAGAAATCTGCGAATGCGGTCGGTAGCTGCCGCTGCACGGGACCATCAGATGAGATCTAGTGGCTGAACACTTGGACTGCCTCTACACAAATGGCAGTTTGTTGATGCCAAGCCTATCAGTCTGATGACTTGTCTGCATCATTAACGAGGCAGCTTCAGCCTTCTCTCCTACTGGAACCAAACGTTGAATAGTAATTTCTCCCATGGGAATAAGCGAAACAGAGAACTGCCCACCGGATCATTAAACCAATGTGATGGTGAAACTCACGAGTTGCTTTCTCCCGCATGGATGTCAAATCGAGTAGATAAAACACTGCGGGAAAAAAGTAACAAAGTCACAATAACCACCTCTCGACGCTAGTGGGCTACATAGCTTGTCCATACTCGTGCGAACTCTGTTCCCCATGCCTCTGGTACTGGTGATATGGATCCCCGTAAGACGCGAAATCATAGGTATACGCTGGTTGCGCAGAGTGACTCGGATAGTCCTGCACATCACGAGCAACTCCCACCACTCCGTCGCTTGGTGGCCGTATTGCAGGGGTCGCCCTGCCTTGATATACATCATAGGCGTCTGTGACGTAATTCTCCGAAATCCCTGTGTATCCTCCCGTTTGCTGGTAGGAGATGGGAGCTGCGGTGGCATGGAGGTTGACCTGGCTGCTATAGTCATCGTCGTATCCGTAGTGTTGGGACGGCTGATCATCAAAGGTTGCCGTGGAAATATTGTAATGTCCGTATGGGTCTGGCGTCTGGTGAGAATACCCCCCATTGTATGCTGGCATGGGTGGGTAATCAGAGTAGTCAACTCCTGAGGGATTCGTGTGGTAACTTGGCGCGATGCTCTTGTTGTCAGACACATAGTGATAATCTTGGGGGAAAGGATTTGGGGATGGTCCTCGTTTGATCACGGAAGTATCGTCGTCGTCGACAGAAAGGTTTGGAAGTGTAGGTTGTGGCAGGGGCCGGGCTATCATCTCACCCTTCTTGTTCTTGAGGTGAGAAAAGTCGCCCATCGCCTCCTTCTTGGCAAGCGCAGCAGCCTTGGCTAGCCGCTCCTTGTTGCGACGTTTGATGACCTCAGCGATACGCTGGAGACTATTTAATTATAGGTAATATAAGCACAGCAGAAAGCTCACTTTGTCAACTTTGTGGCAGACATATTCCTGATAGGACGTGAACCATTGTCTGTTAGGCTCGGATGGCGAGGAAAGCTTACCTTCAAGTTCCCCTGAATGTAGCAAAGGAGAGGAATATAGCAGATGCCGGCGATAATCAGCAAGAGGAGCGAGCCGGCGAAGATGACAAACGTGAAGAACGTGGAGACAGTCAGGGCAGACGTCGAGAGACTGTTTCGAGCAAAGTACTTTGGCACGTCGTACCATGGACCATCATTCTTCTTGGCGAGGTAAATACTGTAGAGAGTCAAGGCATTGATTGTCTGTCGAGGGCCATCAGACAGAAGCAGTCGCTTCCAACCTATACTAGGATGTCAGAGGCCACGGGATGACAAGAGTCGAAACGACTTGCTCTTGAACGTAAAGAAGATAAAGAAAGCAAAGTCATCCTTTTTCTTGGTAGAATTACTGATGTGGTCGAAGAAGCAGAAGTGGTCGTATGAGCCTGTAATAAGCTGAGTGATCGGTATTGTCTGGTGGTGCTGGACATACGGAGTGAATAATAGTGGTTTGCCATCACATTCGTGAAAGCATATGAGATATCCCGACTGGCTATTACCTTCTTTGATTTCCGAGCTTCGTACGCCAGCTAGAGAGATGAGAACACGGAAGGTGCACCGAACGCGCATACATACCAAAAGGAAACCAAAGATGATACACCCTACGAACAACCACTTGCCGATATTAAAAGGGATATAAAAACACCCTTCTTGGTTTTGACAGTCATTGAAGATTTGATTTGACCACGTCGAGGTGGTCAACATTGTGGTTGCAGAAAAAATATCGGAGATATAAACGAGGAATGATTTCAGAATGATGATGTAGAGCCACAAGTACCTAGGTGAGCCAGGTTAGAGGTTGACTCGTGTTACGAAGGGGGTGTGGAGGGATCCAGGGCAAATGCACCGTAGTGTGGTATAGTGCGGTGAACTCACTTTAACCGCATGAAGAATCCATTGTCCGTGAATTCCCGTGTGTCGATGAAGTCGAACTACAAGGATGGAATCACTTGTGAATTTGGGAGGGTGACCATGCCATTGCACACCTTGTGGTCCGGAACGATTTCTCGTTTCCACGCAGGCCCAGAACCCATTGTGCGAGATGATATAGTCTATCAAGGAGCGATCACGACGGCGAGCGAGTTGTCGGGAACGGTGAGAAGGATCGTTTGTGCGTATGCGACACAGTCGCGTACTCGATGGAACCGGGCGGTAGAAGGAGTGAAGAAGTAACGAGAGAACCGACTGATAGTTATTTAAGGAATGATGAGCACGTTGTGGAGTGGGGGAGCGGGCGGGCGGTGGTACAAGAGACAAAAACGAATGACCGTAGTAACAAAGACAGCCTTGTATTATTACTTATGTAATCGAGTACTTCCCTCCCGCAAGTTGCAACGATGACGACCGTACAGAAAATCAAAGTATGTATGCCGCTCTTCTGTTGTGGGTGCGATTCCTTTTGACGCATATGTGTCCATCGCCACAAGGAAATCGAGGATGAGATGGTAATATTAAACGACATCTTCCAACCATAGCTTCATTCACCTCAGCACATAGGCCAGAAGTATGTTTGTGCACCACTACTTGCCTGCTCCATTTGCCAAACGTATTCAATCACTTAGCCCAAAAGAACAAGGCCACCAGCTACCACCTCGGTCAGCTCAAGGCCAAACTTGCAAAGCTCAGGCGGGAGTTGATATCGCCCTCTGGGGGCGGTGGAGGCGGTGGAGGTATCGGCTTCGATGTGGCGCGGACGGGTGTGGCATCTGTCGGCTTCGTCGGTTTTCCGTCTGTCGGAAAGGTCAGGGTGAAGCCCTCGCTTATCTATCCCCGTGCTGACATATTGACAAGTCTACCCTCATGTCAAAACTCACGGGAACTCATTCAGAGGTCTCGGAGATTGACTTTACCACCCTTACCACCGTCCCCGGAACCCTGAAAGTACACGGTGCTCCGATACAGATTTTGGATTTACGTGGGTACCTCATGTTTTTTGGAAAATCAATACTCAGCATCTCTTAGCCGGTATTATCGAGGGTGCAAACGACGGTCGTGGAAGGGGACGTCAGGGCAAGTATATTGTATGCACCGATAATATTGTTACTGATGGCCTGATGCTAGTGATCGCCGGTATGGAATGAAGGCACAGCATACCATATAACGACTTGCTGAAGCCTCTTTTCTCCTTTGGCAGTTGCTCGAACATGCAACCTTATTTTCATCGTGCTAGACGTTCTCAAACCCCTTGGAGACAAGAAGCTCATTGAAACTGAACTGGAAGGGTTCGGCATACGACTCAACAAAAAACCACCCGCAATCATGGTTCGCAAAAAAGACAAGGGCGGGATCGCGATCACAAATACTGTACCTCTAGCAAACATTGATCACGATGAAATCAAGGCAGTGCTTAGCGAATACAAGCTCAGCAACGTAGACGTCACCATACGGGAACCTAACTGCACCTCGGATGACATAGTAGACGTGATCGAAGGCAACAGGCAAGCTCCCCCCCCCCCCCTGTTCATAGCAGCTCATACAGCCACCAGAGTTTACATACCTGCTCTATACGTAGGTTCATGTCTCCACTATAGACCGAATCTCTGTTGACTAAAGCTCGTAGGTTCTCAACAAAGTAAGCGGTGCTACCACCCAAATCTACTGAACGCTTCACGATCTCCACTAGATAGACGCCATCTCGATAGAAGAACTTGATCTCCTGTAAATGGCTCAACTTGACTTCCTCCTTCGACCAACCATTTAACACCATTCCCCAGGTACAAAATTCCACACAGCGTGCCAATATCGTCCAAGGAGTGGATGAACATTGACGAGTTGATCGAAAAAATGTGGGAAGCTCTGCAGCTTGTTCGTGTTTACACGAAACCGCGAGGGCAGTCGCCGGATTACTCCGCCCCGGTTGTCCTGCGTCGGGGAAGATGCACAGTCGACGATTTTTGCAATACCATTCACAAGGAGATAGCAAAACAAATGAAATAGTAAGACTCAGCCGGTGGTTTCCGTACATCATGTTACTGAACTGCCTACAGTGCCATTGTGTGGGGGTCCAGCGCAAAGCACGCGCGAGGGCAGAAAGTTGGCCTGGATCATGTTTTAGAAGATGAAGATGGTAAGTCAAATGGTTGTATTGATACTCTCTACGTTAACCGTCCCATACAGTCGTCCACATTTCAAAGCGGTAGACTTACAGATACAGCTTGTATCTCGTCCAAATTAATGCTTGTGTGAGATGTGTATTACTATTGCCTCAGGTATATCGTACCCAGTCGGATGAAAGCCCATACCAGACCCAGCGCACAGTACACACTTGTCGTCATCAGTGGAAGAAACTCGACTTGAGAGTTCCCACCAAAAACTAATGGGAAGGCGAGAATGAATGCAAGTAACGGAGCGAAGCCCAGCAAATATGCATTTTCTAGCTGTTCCAGGATGACCCACGTGAACGTAGTTGGAAATCTGACGAGAGTTAGACAGAACCCATAAGCAATAACGTGACTTCGCTCACTCGTAAACTTGTTTCTGTAATGGACAGAGTACCATGACGCCCCAGATAAGAGAGTAGACAATCTTGACGAATGTTTCTGTGCCAAAGCTAAGATTATGGGCACTGTTCCACCAAAAAAAAGCTCACCGCTAGGGGTGAATAGCAAAGGAAACAAAGAAAATATTCCGGAAACACTCGCTATCATGTACGTCTTGAAATGGGCGTAGTCATCTGCTGCAAGCAGACTGCCAATCTATGAGTCCCGAGAATATCGAATCCATGAGGATGTTACCTGAGGGGAACAAGCACGAGGAGAATGGCCTTTTCATGGACGTGCCAACCAAACATGTAAGAAGTATAGCCACACAGAGTGAGTGCAGTTAAGAAGGACTTGTAATTTGGTGTCCTCCATAGCTTGACGAGAAACATCTTTGGATTGACAAATGTCAGCTAAAACCACCGCTCTGCATGTTGCCTACCACTTGAAAAGCGATCGTGATCGCGAATGTATGAATTGGCTTGACGGTTGGGAGGACGGCGAAGGTTGTATCACCAACAAGGCCACGTGATGTAGAAACCACTCCTTGCTGGTCTACTACAAAACCCGCGTCAAAGCGCCTGGCCACTTTAGATGAACGGGATTAGCACTGATAGAACCTAGCGAAGAAAAAGGCAAGTGCATACGCTGAAGAAGTACACGGTCCATTACGGTCACCAATGCCCATGCATTTGGAGCCCAGTAAGCATGATTTAAACCACGAGTAAATGGGAACAGACGAGACACGAGTTGCGGTAATTGTCCTATCAAGATGAATGGCCCAAGAGAAGCCCCAAAAACCAAGATCACGGTATTTGCCAGCGAGATAAACTTTGTGGGGAGAATCTCGCCAGAAGGGGACATACAATGTGAACGCAAGAGATAGACAAAGTAAGCAGGCTGTCAAGAGTTATGAATGAAATTCACGAAGCAAAGCCGGGCAACATACAGCAAGGTACATGTAGATGTGCTTGAAGTTGAGAAGCACAGCAAACAGTAAGCCACTCGCCAGCTTCCTTCCCTACGACGCAGAACAATCCTGAGCATGCACATCACCGCGATGGAAATGTTCCTCACCTCGCGCGCCATAAGAATTGACCAAAGCAAAATTCCAAACATGAAGCCATTGTATTGAAAGTGAATATGGTCAATAATCAGGAAACCAGGGTGAAAAAGCAGGGAGGCGGAGAGGACACGTTGCCACGAAGGGTCAACCGCGCCACGAATGAATCTAAATCGCGAAGTTCGACATTACGCCTCTCTCAAAAGTTCCGCAAGTCACGAACCTAAGTAACGCTGCTCCGAGCACGACCTCACTCAATATCACGGTACTCCGCTGGTATGCGACAACAGACCACGCGTCGTAGTTCAGGTTATAAAGGTCCACTATCTGGGGGTCAATGAACGATGCCGGGATTGACAGGAGCTTTTCAAAATAAGCAAAGAATGGAGGGTAATCAAGTGCTGTAGAACATGAATTAATGTTTTCGTGAACACAAATGAAAATGTCGTCTCACTCCATTGTGATGTGGTCTGTCGGACGAGTCAATTTGGAAAGATAACTAGTGCTACGTCGTGGCGTACATCATAGTACCACTGGGAAATGGGGAGCGAGTAGGTGATTGCAAGCCAGTTGCGGTGCACCTCGAAATCCGTGGAATGACTGTGCTATACTTTAGAAGAGGCTGATAATATGCATGATCCAAGCTCACTAAGAGGGAAAGAGAAGAAGCTTGACAGCAGTCGAAAGCAGTAGCACATCGACTTCAGAGCGCGTTACAAGTTGCGAGCCATTCAACCAGCGGGCCGGGTGGTGCCAAGGGAGTGCCTTTGGTTGTTCTGGGGTCTTGTCTTCTTGCATTGTTGACTTGTGCGCATACCTCGGTGAGGACGGTGAGGAGTTGGACATGGACTACGAAGGAGCAGGTTCGGATATTGTAGGTGAAACGGTTGAACCGTACTGGGGAATTTCCCGACCAATCAAACGAAAACCAAACTACACTTAACAGAACATAGGACTAGTTCATCGCCATCAGCAAAACTACAGACAGTATCAAACAGCTTTCAGTTCAGCAACCGTTTTCAGTGCCTCTTCAACCACAATCTCAGGGAACTCGTACTGTGTCCAATGTCCTGCGTTGGGTACATGGACAGGTCGAACATGAGGAAACGGTTGAAGGTCATCAATAAAGCATGTCTGTTGAATCGCAGGATCTGAAATTAGAACGGCCACTCTCCATTCCGTTGATGTCTTTTCGAAATGATGAAGGAAGTTCCACGGTTGATTTCGCTTCAGTAAGCAGAGAACATAAGCCAATCGACCCCAAACAGCGAAATAGCAGGACTTTCACCTCGTAGATACCATGTACAGCCTCGGGGTCCGCCAAACGGGTACCGAGCTCCCTGTGGAGGGTATCCTTTACCGCCCACAAGGGATTTTCGGCCAGGTAGGCACTCGCATCCTTGATGTTTATGCATGAGGCTGAGAATATAGCGTCCTTGACTGCGATCCTTTCCGCCCCTTGCTGCAAAGGAGGATCAACAACAATGATGGCTGTTGGGTGCGACTGGGACAAATGAGGGAAGAGGGACATGACGGTTACGCCGCCGAGTGAATGACCAATGATCAGATCGTAGTTCCTTGCTAATAGATACGGACGGAGATCTTCAACGATCAAGTCCATATGATAGTCTGGAGCCCGCCGTAATCCATGACCGATGAGATTAGGCGCTGTGACCAGGAAGCCTGCTAATGTTCAGTTCCACCGACTTGGGCAACACATGCTGAGTGATACCTTGACCAGCCAAGGAAGAGGCTACCCTATGCCACGTGTGCGAAGAAGAGGTCAGTCCGTGAATCAAAAGTGCATGCTTGCGGGCAGTAGGTGATCCCCACACTGTGGCAGAAGGTATGCTAGTCATGACCGCTGGATGTGGGAGAATAATTCATGACCGTTAGCAAGACACGAGGCTTCGATGAAGTCTATCGTTCGCAAAGATAGTACAGTACCGTGGCCTCCATGAGAATATCCGCGAGATCTTTCTCCCGAACCAAAAGAATACAAGGACCCATGGCTGGAATGCGAAGCGACGTGAGATCGAGAATTTGTTTAGCAGCATGCAACTTGCGAAGTTCGGGTATTCGACAGCAGAACTCGGTCAACAGAGAAAGGCAAATTGCAATGTAAGCGAGGAAGATGGTTTAGAGCACTGCCACCCAAGTAAAGCGAACCGTGACCTCGAGTCATCGGACTAGTCAACATAAGTCCACGTCGACTCTATGAGTAACCAATCCACAGCTGCCGACGTGACGGCGCAAGCAGCCTCAAGGTGTGTGACTGTTTTTATCTGGTAGCTCTCTAACATAAACCACATACATTTAGGGGAGCTCTCATCAAGTTATTGCTCTTCGCGGCCACGCTTGCAATTCTACCGATTTCTTCCTACTTCATTTCTCTCAGGTACATGTGGGGAGGTGCGGGGACTACCAATTATGCTTGAGCACTACTTACTGTAGGTTTTGCAGGTAATCATAATTATGCCGCCATAACTGCCGTCATCGCTGCAAACCTCGTGCTTGTGGCTTACATTGCCACCTCCATCTTGGAAGATAGGATGTCCTTGGAAGAAGCCGAAGGAAAGAAACTAGCAGAAACAAAGAAGCATCGTTAACCGTTTACTTGTCTCGCCTCATTGTCACTGTACTAACCTAGGGTCGATGTAATCCATGCCTGATTCTGGATCCTTGACATGAGTCCATGTCGAAGGAAGCATCTTGTTTTTACCAGACCGCGAAGCGGCATGTGAGTTCTTGTCCCTATTTCCGACCAGGTATTCGCGTATTTTGGTTATGAAAGCACCGGTACGAACCAACTTCGCCTGTGCCGTCCAACAGTGCTATCGACTACCATGCGGAGTTCTTCTTGCTGAATGCTAGCAATCGGGGAAAACAAATTCACCCACACCGAATGTGCATACATTTCCGTCGAGTCTATCGATAGAAAACAAGTAGGCCAGTGTGTCCTTCCCTTCCTCCGCACTACTACGTGCCATGTTGTCACTGAAAGTTGGTAGCATCATCACGTTGTATCTGTCTGGGTAGTCATCAAACGGGCACGATTTCAAGAAGAATTAATCGTCATGGAAATTTTTGGTCTTAGGAACGTCATGATTCTATCAACTAAATCGCGCCGCTGCGTCGACGACCTATCTCTGGTTTGAAAGACGAGTGGGCCAGGATTGCCGGTCTTCTGCAGACTTGACTATTCCGTAAAAGAAAGGAACTCAGTCACGGTGTCGTTCTAGGTTCGCCCCGAGAATATTACGCGTTCGGTATATGACGCGGCCAGGTCCTAGGTCGTCTCAAAATTCCTGAATCGTCGGGTGGAACTGCTCTCCACTGGAACAAGTATCATTTGCCTCCATGTGATCTCCGTCCGCGTCATCCCCCACATCCCTGGTCCGTTCAAGTTGCTCGGCGGAATACTAACGCCCTCACTTCCATACCCTGAATGCGTGTTGGTTTACATGTCACCCGGGTCGGGTTCTACACTTATCGACTGGTTCATGAATCATTCTGCCTCCACCCAAGACGAGAGCATTCTCAGGGCGATCGTGTACGAAACGCTTGGCCTCCAAGACGCCTTCGGGCACGCCAAATAACTTGAACTTGAGAGGATTTCTGCCTCGTTCCCTCCCCTTGTCGTTTTCACACTCACTCAATTGTGACCTCAGTCAAGGAACGTAACCTTGGCCGGCCTTACTGTTTGCGGACTGATCAATACGGAAAGCATATGCATACTCCAGTTTTGCAGGCAGCCCCTACTCGCATAGTCGCGCGGTGGCACATGTCATAAGATGATGCTATTTAGGTATCGCGAGTGATCAATAACACGTAATGCTAGTATACAGACGGAATGTGATGGTGTGCATATATCGTGAGGTAACAATGGTCTAAATGATATACCAATCAACGGAGAACAGAAGAACAAGAACAAGCTTAGAAGTCCTCGTCTAATGAGCTGTTCACCGAAGTCAACGAGGGGATTGAGGATACCAATCGAAATACTTACAAGACCTTGCCGGCGACCGTTTCGCTCTTCTGGTTGTTATGATTTACATTTGCTTTCGAGTAGTCCGATACTCGCTTCTCGAAGAAGTTGGTCTTGCCTTGCAGCGAAATCATGTCCATGAAGTCGAATGGATTCGTGACATTGTAGATCTTCTCGTTGCCTAAAGATACCAATAGACGATCGGCGACGAACTCAATGTACTGGCACATGAGCTTTGCATTCATTCCGATCAGAGCCACAGGCAGTGCATCTGCAAACAACGCTCGGTATCCCAATATATCGTGCTCTCAAACGAATCTTACCTGTCAAGAACTCCTGTTCAATCTTGACCGCCTCTGTGATGATCCGCTGGACGACCCGTGGATGAGGACGCCGCCTGAGGTGGCTGAAGAGCAAGCACGCGAAATCGGTGTGCATTCCCTCGTCACGGCTAATGAGTTCATTGGAGAATGTGAGACCAGGCATCAAGCCACGCTTCTTCAACCAGAAGATGGATGCGAAAGAACCGGAAAAGAAGATGCCCTCGACCGCGGCAAAGGCTATCAGGCGCTCGGCGAAGGTTGAATGTTGGTCCGAAATCCATCGGAGAGCCCAGTCAGCCTTGCGTTTAACACAAGGGATGGTGTCCATGGCGTCGAAAAGATATTCACGCTGCGCAGGATCCTTGATGTAGGTATCGATTAAGAGAGAGTAGGTCTCAGAATGGATGTTCTCCATCATAATCTGGAAACCGTAGAAGCAGCGGGCCTCGGCGGCCTGAACCTCGTTCGAGAAACGCTCGACGAGGTTCTCGTTGACAATACCATCAGAGGCGGCGAAAAAAGCAAGCACATGAGAGACGAAGTGGCGTTCATTGTCGTTCAAACGGTTGTTCCAGTCGTGGATATCCTTTGAAAGGTCCATCTCCTCTGCGGTCCAGAAGGACGCTTCCGCTTTCTTGTACATTTGCCATATCTGATTGCGGGTAAGTCAATTTACCCGAGATACTACAAAGGGATACTTACTTCGTGATACTGTATAGGGAAGAGAACGAATCGACGTCTAGAGTCTTTCAAGAGAGGTTCTTCGCCTACATGAGGGATGAACAACAAGTACATCATACGAGGAGGAAGACATACATTCTGGAAGATCCACCTCACCAACGAACTTTGTACGAAGAACATCGAGTTCATCTTGTTCTGAGTCGGACTCGTCAGCCAAAGTATCGGGGGACAAGGAGCGCTTCTTGTCATCGATGAAAGGCTCTTTTAGCAAGGGTGCTTTAGTGGGGGTGTCCAACGAGAAGGCAGCGATTGCTTCTGCAGCCTGAAAAGGAGTGAGGAAAGACGCAAGCAAGGTGGGCACACCGCACCTTCTTGCTAGGAGTAGGAAGAGGTGATGGTACACGCGGTGGGGCGAAGGTAGCAGCCATTGCAAGTTTAGGATTGAGTGAGAGAATATACAAGGAATGAGAACTGTACTGGTGGCCACTCTGGGACAGGTGTACGCTGGTTTTTATGGTGTTCTGAAGCGTTGCGCGTATTTGGTTCGTTTCAACATTACGCGACGCGTTGTTGTGGCTTGTTGTGCGCTGTCCACACCATCCACGCTTCAAAAAATAATATTCACCGTTGGGTCAGTTACAACCAACGGTGGCCCCTGTACAAAGCAAATCACGTGATCAACAAATTTGTCTGCGGCACTCATCTCAAGGATGGTGAGTGTATGATCGGCTTTGCTCACAACATGCTTTATTTCTCTCCCCTCAGCTGAGAAGACAAGCCCGTGAGCGCAGACAATATATATATGAAAAATCCTCGGAGGCGCAGGAACGCCAAACCTATGAGCGCAAACGTCAGCTCAAGGATGCACTTGCATCAGGGAAGCCCTTTCCGACAGAACTCAAAAAGGACGCAAAGGACATAGGGAAAGATCTCGCATTCGACGAGGCACAGCATGGTGAGCATCACCATGACAGAGTGCTTGGCACGTATCAATTGGCTCACCGAGACCACAGAGCCTTCCACACATATCGATAATGAGTACTCGCGCGCTGGTATCAGTGACCCCAAGATCATGATAACCACCTCGAGAGACCCAAGTTCGAAACTTCTCCAATTCGCAAAGGTATCCGTCAGTTTGACTCCGTGAAGCAACCGCACCATGATCATCGCGTAGGAAATGAGACTAGTATTTCCAAACTCACACCGCATAAATCGCGGAAATTATGTCGTAAAGGAACTAGCAGACGCTTGTCGCACCAACGATATAACCGATCTTATCGTGCTGCACGAACATCGGGGTATTCCAGGTGAGCAGCAGCCTGCTCGTTCCGACTAGTCAATTCATCCTTTTCAGATGCAATGATCGTTTCCCACTTCCCTCATGGTCCAACAGTTCATTTCTCCCTCCACAACGTTGCCCTTCGTCATGATATTACCACGTACAAATCATCCACCGTATCCGAACAGTACCCACACCTCATATTTGAACAATTCACCTCGGATCTCGGGATGCGCATAAGGGATGTGCTCAAGTTCTTGTTTCCCGTGCCCAAGGAAGACAGCAAACGTGTCATGACCTTTGCAAATGAAAATGATTTCATCTCGTTCCGGTAAGCACCAAAAATCACCTGGCCATTTAGGACCTGATCCACTAGTCGGTAGACATCATGTATTTGTTAAAATTCCTGGTGATGTTCAGCTCGCAGAAGTTGGACCTCGTTTTCAGATGAAACGTATGTTTCTGTGGTCGTTTGTCTCGTGCGCTCGGTGACAGTCCCTCAGCGTATGAAATAAGGCAGGGTACCATCGAACAGGAGGAGGCAGAAAAAGAATGGGTTTTCGCTCACTATTCCAGGACTGCGAAGAAACGGAGGCTACTGTCGAGTAATAGCAGCGAATTAGGACAAGACTCTGCGAAACGGCAAAGGGGACAACTTATTTAATATCCACATTTCGTATTGTCAGTCCAATTCTCCATGTTCACTAGGCAAAATATGTACTTCTGCCGATTCACAGTTTGATTGTTATACTCTACCTAAGCTTGTCAATCGACTAAAAGCGCCTGGTCAAGCTTCGCGAATCCCTCAAACAAGGAACCGAATGCATCGATGGCGTGTTGAACATCTTGCGACCCCCCTGTTTCCCTTATGGAATGCATGGATAGCATGGCATTGCCAACGTCCACGGTGCGAACTCCAACTTTTGAGAGCATTGGGCCAACAGTAGATCCACAAGGCCTAATTGAGGAGGCTTCGAGCGACATCCAGCACTGACAGGCAAGAACTTACATATCATTGCGAACCTCAAACTCCTGCACTTTTCCACCCTTGCGCTCAACCAGCTTCTTGAAAAGAAAGGTACTAATAGCGTCAGAAGCGTAGCGTTGCTTGGCATTGGTCTTGATAACCATCCCTCCGTTAATTTGAGGTTGGTGATTGTCTTCGTGTTTGGAAGTGTAGTTGGGATGGACCGCATGGCCCATGTCCGCTGACACGAGGAAAGACCGAGCGATTGACTGAGAATGAAGAGACGGCGATGGAGAGAGCCTTTCAAGGAGCAACGGGATCAGGGATGACTGTGCACCAGTGGTCGACTCGCTGCCAATTTCTTCGTGGTTAAACAGCGCGATACAGTTCACGTTGCCGTTGAGGCCATGGAAACTGGGGTCCTCGGCGTGACTCGCCAATGCTTCTACAGCGCAGAACCTTGGTCCGTCAGTAAATATGCACGTCGAGAGGTAACGGAACAACTTACGATGAGAACATATTGTCCAAGCGAGGACTAAAGATGAACTCATTGTTGATGCCTCCTAAAACCGAGGGTTGTGTATCGTACAGGTGCCTGGCAGAGAGACTTAGAGGATGAACTCGCAAAATAACGGTATACATGCAATTCGAAGTCATGAATTTCCTCCGGGGCAACGGAAAGTTCATTGGCAAGAACCGACAAAAGCGCCAGGTGATGATTCTCTTGTATGCTGGATGCAAGGTAGTTGCTGGACTCCACGGTTTCTGTGTTGAGTTGGTTTTCGACCAGGCCAACAATCGGGACGAATTCGGTTTCATGATTAAACTTGAACGAGCGGTCGAGGTCCCGATCGACTAAAAGGCAGTAAGCAATTGCCCGTGGGAGCGTGAGGGATACTTGCGATGGATAGCTAAAGTCGGAATGCGCAGAAGGGGCCGGTCAATCTTGATGAGCCTCGACTGAAAAGACCCGTCTTGATGGGCGACGACAACCCGTCCAGCCAGAGACAGATCACGGTCAAACCACGAATGCCAAATTCCTCCGCCGTAAGTTTCCACGCCAACTTGGAGATACCCCACGCTGGATTTCTTTGATACGGGACGAACCTGATGCAGGGGATGTAATAGAACCAGAGTTTGCGTTTCATACGGCTTACGCGCAAGTTGGGGCTGTCTACGTGAGTAGCGACGATGGAGACGCCCGTGCCCTGCTTCCAGTTGGGAGGAATGGTGAATGCGAGCAAGGAGGACTGGTTCCTAGGTGCGCATGAGATGAGGTTGGAAGATAGAACAAGGAGTGTGTCATGATACCTCGTGAAGTAGTATTTTCCCCGGGGTTCAATGTGCTCTTCCCAGTGATCGATCTCCCTGACCTGCGCATCTTGATTGTGATCAACTGCCGCATTATAGCAAGGTAGGCCGAACCTTTTGGAATCCAGCAGCTTCTAGTCGCACAGCTGCGTTCTGGATGGCATGGAAAGGAGTTGGCGATGCGTTGATGAAAGTCAAGAAACGCTTTGCAGCTTCCGGGGCTGATGGGTACAACATCATGGTCTCGGTCCGAAGGAGCGCCTTCCTAATCCGGTGCCATAGCGCTTTTCAGACAGCTCGGTCATGGTCCAGAGCTATCTCCGGCATGGCCCAACACAGGTACTGCTCCATCCTTACTCCCCTGTTGTTATCTGACCACCACGCAGGCTTTTGGTCTGATTTGCAGCATCTCGTCGAACTCTTTATACGATGGCAAGCTTGCATATGTCCCCGCCCTGGAAGACGTCCTCGTCTGGGACATGAAGAAAGGACATATGGTAGTTCAACCTGCCTCCCACCCTTTTCAATTTACCCTTACAATCATCACAGCTTGCAATGTGGCATGAAACTGGCCATAGAGCCGAAGTCACATGCATTCAACGCTCTCCTCAACAAAATGTGTTCGCCGTCGGATATGCAGATGGTTCAGTGCGGTTATGGGACAGTACTCTTGGCTCCGTTCGTGCAACATTCAATGGCCATCGAAAAGCTGTAACGGCGCTCGCGTTCGACACACAAGGCGTAAAGCTTGCGTCTGGTTCTCAAGATACAGACCTGATCGTATGGGATCTCGTTGCGGATGTTGGCCTTTATCGGTAATCCACTAGAGGCTCTGCCTTGGGTTGTTGTCGCTTACATAGCACATCTCAGGCTTCGGGGACACCGTGATCAGATCACTGGCATCTGTTTTTTGCCCTCCTCGGATCAACCCTCAACTTCCACAGGATCTTCGAATGGGTTCCTTCTTTCCACTTCAAAAGACACGTTGTTGAAGCTATGGGATCTCTCCACCCAACACTGCATGCAGACCGTCGTTGCGCATCGTTCAGAAGTGTGGTCAATGGATCTCAGTCCCCAGCAGAATCTCATCTTTACCGGAAGTGGAGAAGGAGACCTAAAAGCATGGAAGATAGATTATGACGCAGTCGCAGCGGGTTTGAAGACCACGGAATCTGGAGAAGTATGCACTGCCCAAAAATGATTATAGACGAGTACTCAATTCCGCCTCTAGATCGGCAAGATGATCCAGGCAGTCGCCACACTCCCTCTTTCTTCGCGTCATCGCGTTTCTCAAATATTATTCCACCACTCGCAGCCTTATGTTGCTGTCCAGTCACATGATAGATCTATTGAGGTTTTTCGCATGCGGACGGAGGATGAGGTGCGAAAAAAACAGGCTAGACGCCGCAAGCGTGCGCAAGAAAAGGAACAAAAATCCAAATCGAAGAAAAAAGACATTGACGAAGCGGGTGGTGATGAAACAAGTGCAAATGAAGTTGGCCTCATCGACTTGTTCACCCCCTATCTGGTTATTCGAGCAAGTGGGAAAATCAGATCGTTCGACTTTGCTCCAGATGCCACTGGCCATAAAGCAAGGGTCCATGTCAGTTATCTGTCTAGTCAGACAAGGGCAGCATTCACTCACATATTATCCAGATCCTTTTAGCACTGGCGTCGAATGCGTTACAAGTTTATGATATCCCACCGCCCCCGAAATCAAAAGATCAAGTTCCTGAAGCGAGTCGAATCTATTCACTGGATATTCCGGGACATCGAACAGATGTGCGGACGCTTTGTCTGAGTTCTGACGACCAGATTTTAGCTTCTGCATCTAACGGTGAGCATGTTACCGAATCTGCCAGTGTACCCCTCACGTTTCTCGCAGGAACACTTAAATTGTGGAACGTGAAGACAACAGCATGCATCCGGACCATAGATTGTGGCTACGCTATTTGTAGCACTTTCTTGCCAGGTGATAGACACGTTCGTATGGTCGCTCAGATATGTTCGTCGTTTGCCTCACACTCTAAATAGCTCGCTGTTGGCACAAAGTCGGGCGATATCTTGGTCTACGATGTAGCGTCTTCCACTCTCATTGATACAGTCAAGGCTCACTCCTCAACTGTATGGTCAATGCATCTCAGACCGGACGGAAAAGTACTTGCCAGTGGCAGCGCAGACAAAGAGGTCAAGTTTTGGGAGCTTGAACACGAGGCAACGCCCGAGGACGAGGTCTCGCATTCTCTTCTCAAGTCCGGCTGTCATACTAAAGTCGTTGTGTTCGCAGAGTCATCCCAAGAAATCACTGGTGCTGGTGCATACGCGCACCCTTAAGATGTCTGATGATGTACTGTCGCTGAGATACAGTCCAAATGGCAAACTTGTGGCTGTATCCCTCCTGGATTCCACTGTCAAAATCTTCTATCAAGATACCCTTAAATTCTTCCTCTCGTTATATGGACACAAGGTCGGCCTTGATTCGTTTTCAGATCTCGCGTCATGACATATATCTCGCTCAGTTGCCGGTCCTTGCGATGGATATCTCAGATGACTCAAAAATGATCGTGACGTGTTCTGCTGACAAGAACGTCAAAATATGGGGCCTCGATTTTGGAGACTGTCACAGATCAATCTTTGCCCACGAGGATAGCGTCACGCAGGTTTTATTTGAGAAAAAATCCCACTACTTTTGGACAGTAGGTAAAGACAGGATGCTGAAATATTGGGATGGTGACAAGGTTGTTCCTGTTATACTCCCCCCCCTCGCATACTGAAGCACACTTGAAGTTTGAAAATATCCAGAAACTCGAGGGGCATCACAACGAGATCTGGGCTCTTGCTGTCAGCCACCACGGTAACTTCGTGGTGACTGGGTCTCATGATAAGTCCATCCGTGTCTGGGAGAAGCTGGACGAACCAGTATGTTTTTTGTTAGGTCGTTGGTTGCATTTGTTGACGACCTTGCAGCTCTTTCTTGAAGAAGAACGCGAGCGAGAACTAGAGCATCTCTATGAGAACGACCTAGCGGAGACCCTGAACCAACCTGACGGTACAATTGGCCAAGGAGAAAACGCAGATAGCCGGCATTCTGCTGAAGTGGCTGCGGTGTCCAAGCAAACCATGGAAACGCTCATGGCTGGGGAGCGTATAATAGAAGCCCTCGATCTCGCGGACAACGAGCGGGCTGCTCTTCGAGACTTTGAAGATCAGAAGGCCCGAGTAGGCACCCTAGAAGCAGCCGGTCTACAGCCGCCACCCCGCCACCCCATCCTCGCTGCGTTGGATTTAGAGCCAGATAGTTATGTCCTAAGGGTCGTGGAAAGAATTTCCCGCGCTGCATTATATGACGCTTTGCTGGTACTACCATTTGGCAAGGTGTTGTCGCTGATGCAATACCTAGATATGTGGGCTAAAAAGGTGTGCTTTCATGGTGCTCGAATGACTTGTTGCGCTCAGCCTGGCAATCTAATGACAGGGCTGTAATATCGCACTCGTTTCGTACATCACGTTCTTCCTCCTCAAAACGCATCATCACCAGATTGTGGCTAATCGGATCATGCGAACAACATTGATTCAGATGAGAACTCACCTGAGAAATACTCTGACACTCGAGAAGGACACGGTTGGGTACAACTTGGCTGCCCTGCAATACCTCCGCCGTAAAAGTGAAGTGGAGAGGATCGCACTTTTCTTCGAGAAGGAGGACTTTGACGAAACAAAAGTGCGCGAGAAGATCTCCGAGAGTAAAAAGAGAAAGCGGGTGAGCATCAAAGCGTGATGCCTCTTGAATAAAACGAGATCCATTATGCACTCATGTATGTGGATTACAAATCTAGAAATACATCATCATCAATTGACTCTAGGGCCCCAAAGGGCCTCACTCCTGGCAAGTTTGATGCTTGAGTCATTGCTGACGTGGTTCCAGAGATAACTGCACCTACCAGCTCGTAGGATCAGATGCCCCACGCATCTGCACAGTCAAGACGCCCTTGCTTAGTGGTGCCAATTCCTCGAAGGCGGCCTGAGTAAGGTCAACATGCTTGGACCCCTTCTCACATCCGGCACAAGTGTCCACCACTCTGACAAATATGCATTTGGTAGGGCTGTTACAGACTGGAATGTGTTGGCGGGATTCCAGCTAACGGGGGAATATCACTCACGTTCAATAAATTTGAAGCACTTGGGCCTCCCTAGCCACCCATCTAGAGTAAGAGCCGCAACGAAGGATTTGTCCTTTCAGGCAGATTTCCGAATGAGTAATCGGGCCGGATGATGCGAATATTTACTGTACCGTGGGTGACCATGTTGGCTCAGACCAGCAACTAGGGTTGAGAAGGTCATGTCCAGTATACCTGAGCATTCCAGAAATTAGGCACACATCGCTGGCCAACGAGCGTATCAAACCAAGTAATGGTGACATCCTCGGGCTTGCCGATGGCAATGATGCCCTTTGTAAGCTCGGCTAAAGATTCTCCAACGGATCTGAAGACGCTCTTCGTGGAGGAATGTCGGGTATTTATTCTCGCTGGACGCTTGAGTGCGCTGCTGGAATTTGTATCGGAGGTAGTCCCAGGAAACGGAGTGGACGAGCGGCGGTACTTGTAACGTAGGTTTGTAACTATGACGGATTCCCAGCCATCTCGAGGATCAAACTGGTAAGACTCTGGCAAGGAGTGTGAGTTGGCTGGCGTGACCGTTGATCGGGTGGTGTTCGCGGCTGCACCACCGACCAGCGGTGGCAGGAGGAGAGAAAAAGAAGCGGCGAGAACACTCGGAGAGAAGTACATGGAAAATATAGTAGCGTGACAGGTTCAACGCTGAAATTTGAAATGCCAGTTGGACGCGTCGCGTTTTGGTCACGTGAAGTTGATTTCCTGACCAAGCACCCTGGCTGACTCGAACTTGGAGAAGCTGGCAGTGTTGCACAGACATTACTCGAAGGCAAACCATGCCGGTAGACACTTCAAAAGGCATCGCATTGAATGTTTCGCGACGACATTTTCGCAAGGTATCCACCGAAGAAGAGATGGAGCTTAAACGTGCCCGTGGCGAGATATCCTGTGCAGAGTGTAGAAGGTTCTTATTCTGATGTTGCTTGCTCTTGACCCTCATCGTTCCATCCTAGGTTAAAGCTCAAATGCGACAAGAAATTGCCATGCGGCTCTTGTGTTCGCAGAGGTTGCCCCACAATATGTCCCAATGGTCTGTTCCCCCTGTCATTTCCGACAGCTGGCTGCCTAACGTTGCTCATTACAGGAAGCTTATCAACAGGACAGGGGGCTCGGTGTGTGCCTACAACATGTTGATTTGCACGGTTCACCGAACGTCGGCATCAGGTTCGTTCTTGCTGACACTGAACATTTGCATCACAAGATTGCGGAAATGGGACACCGAATACACTCTCTTGAAGACGCATTGGCTATATTTCAAGCAGGGGTTTCGAGTGATGTCCACCCTTTGTTGACTGAAGAGCTGTTAGCTATCAAATATGGACTTGAGTCACCCGCTCGCGATGCTTCCCGGGATCATCGAACCGTTCCGGTAAACGGATTGGGGACCCTCACCATCACAGAACGTGGAGATTCTCATTATTTTGGTCGCACAGCGGGCTCCGAGGTAACCTTTCCACGGTGATCTCTTCAGGTTAGCACGCTAATGATGGTTTTGTAGGCTCTCTTTTTGGTTGGTGATAATTGTTCTTGATGCACCATGTCCTGACATATTGCACTAGGCCGGTGCAGAACTGAATGGTTCAGGGCCAGAGCTTTCCTCTGCTCCGATTGATGATCTGCCTCAGATCTCGTCCGAGATTAGCCACTTAGCATCAATTCTCCCTTTCAACATTGCAGGTATCAGTGATGAAAACAAGCAGACCACGCTGTTTCACGCGTTGCTCGATCTTCTCCCCGAATATCCGCGTGCCACTACCCTCTGCGAGACTTATCTAGAAAACTCTGCATGGGTTTTTCGACCGATTACGCGAGAAGAGCTCATTGATGAAATGCTGGCTCCTGTTTATGCTCTTGCGCAAGATAGGAATAAGGAAGTCTTAGAGGACAAGGCTAGGAACGAAATTTCTCCGCACACTCTAGCTGTCTTGTACATGGTTTTCGCCCATGGCGCGCTTACTGACCTCACACTTCCTCCATACAACGCAGAAGCTGAAAATTATTTCCATTTGGGTCGCTTGGCGCTGTCTTTGCATCCGGTTTACGAATTACCCACTACTCGGACTTTACAAGCTCTGTGTCTAATGGCGTTCTACTATGGGAACCACGGGAGGCATCCTACCCTCGACAGTGCATGGTCGATTATGGCACTCGCGAATAAGCTTGCTCAGAGCGTAAGTCTCTTATGTAATGAATGGTCAAGGAACACTAATTCATTTTTGTAGATCGGGCTACGTATGTGGGTAGAATTGGGACTCAAATAAACTCTCACCGGTTCCTAGATCGTGATCCCGCACGTTTTAACATGAATCCAAAGGCAACTCAACGACGTCGGTCCCTCTTCTGGGAACTTTTAACAGCCGATATGTTCCATGTAAGCACTCCAACGATCAGCTCGCCGATGCATACCCACTCGAGAAACAGAGCATGACTCTTGGACGTCCGCCATCAATCAGTCTGTCGTATGTTGATTGTGAATTCCCGGAAGATGACACTACAACTATCAACGACAAAGGAGAAGTAGAGATGGGCTGTAAGGCTTTCTGTGTGTCACTAGCCTCCCCCATTCAATTAGTTTTCCAGTTTTTCATTGGAAATACTCTTTCGCAAAAGACGTGTTCATACCAGTGGTCGATCTTACACTCACTGCGACGCCACCGTCCTACGAAACCATTTTAGAACTGGACCGGAAAGTTCGGGAGAAAGTTCTCCCCCCTTCATTGAATCTATACCGTTCCAGCTCTATTGACGAGTACACAACGCCGACTTCATATGCCCGGGGTCGGATGTTATTTCAGTTCAGGACTGCCAGTATGTTTTCTAACTTTGGATTAGATTCCCTCTACTCAACACACGCCTTAGCAATGTTGTACATACACCGCAGCTTCTTCGTCCAGGCTATGCTGGATTATCCTTCTAATCCACTTCGTAGCCCCTTTGCACCCTCTTTTCTTGCTGCCTACCGATGCGCTTCGGTAACCATAAAGACCAGCGCAATGAATTATCAGAAATATCCGGACTTGTTTTCTCGTTTTTGGACGCTCTGGAGTCATCTACTGTCTGCTGCAGTTAGTTCGATCATTCGCGATCTCGCCCAAGCTCATGTCATATGGCCAGATTATTGTAGGAACCATCGCTACGAGAGCGCCGTCTTCTACGATGGCACCTGCCGCACAGCTCGAACTTGACCTAGCACTGAACTTGTTCAGGAGTGGTGCAGTTGTA
Organism: Boletus insuetus; assembly: GCA_038093095.1. NCBI lineage: Eukaryota > Fungi > Basidiomycota > Agaricomycetes > Boletales > Boletaceae > Boletus > Boletus insuetus. The sequence continues at coordinate 199,954 of JBBPRQ010000002.1, read as the reverse complement.
TCTCCTCGCGCAAAAAGCGGATTGGTAGGTTGCGACTCTGTCTCTATGCGCGCGCCAGTGAATGACTGTGACCCAGGCTGTTTTAATGCACCTGAAAGCCAAGGCTCAACAAGCACAAGGGCAATTGCCTGTTAATAGGGCGGCTTCTCTTAGCACCGGTCATACTACCTTGCTTCCAGAGACTGGGGTCGATGAGCTTGCGGTGTTTGGGGGCCAGACGCAGATCCTAGTCAGCAAAATTCTCTCACAGCAGAGTCGTAGAAAGGCGCAGGGCTCATCGCCTTCGATATCAGTCAGCGCAGCAAGCTCACCATCCACCACTCCGGAGGAGAGTCATACCCCTTCAGATCCCGTACCCGAGGTTCATCCGTCACTCGTTGAATATTTGTCGATGCTGCCGCCCCCCACCGTGCACAGTCCTCCAGCAACCGGTGCACGTTCTGTGTCTACCCAGTTCAATTTCGACCAAAAGCCTGCCTTTCAATCTGATACGTTCACCCATGCTCTGCCTACCATGACCTCCGGATTATCTTCCCAGCAGACATTTGGGTCGACACCATTACCTTCCGCATTTGACGAGCAATTCATGGCGGATGCCGACCTTTTTGGGTCGTCATCATCCGCGGAGGCAATCGCCAACAGTTTCGACAATATAGAACTCTTCATGACAAGCGAGTCGGGTATAGACGAGAGATGGCTAGCCTTGATGCAGGACGTATTGAATCCCCCGATCTCATGAAACAGTCTCGCGTGATTTGGGTACATTTGACTTGGCGTATGATGGGCATGTATACTAGGTCTAGGTCATGCTTGTATATTATGCGATTGCTCTGCTTAGATTAAGATATATCTCATGTAATGCTATCCCAACCCTTCGATCATTGATTACTTAGATGAACGATCTGTGGAGATTAGCCTTTAGGGCGACTTCGCGGGTGATCCGCAGATGAAGCTTCTATGCGCGAAACAGGGTCGACAGGTCGAATATAGTTTGCGCCAGACAAGGACGATAGGCGGGTTATCACTTCCGCTGACCCGAGAAGAGATCTAGAAAAGAAACCTTATCTTCCCAACCGAATCCGATACGTTTCATTTTACCAATTCTTGCGATCAGGATGGCGCAGACTTCGGAGAGCGTGTCGACGACCAAGTCTGGGACAACCTCGCTCACCACAAAAAGTTGGGAGGAAGGAGACTCAGAAAGTGGAAGCATGCGAACGGCCATGCTCTGAGGAGACAAAGCACTTGCAATAGTGAAGAGATGATAAAGTGGGTTGAGCGCGGAGGATGGGATGGGGTGTGCAAGAGATGGTTGGAAGATGGTTGGAGGATTGTATCTAGGGACATTGGTATGAGATAGTCATGAAGCAAGATTATATTCACCCTACCTGGTACACATTATAAATACATTGCATTCTTTAACTGGAACGCTATAGCCTTCAAAAACGTGAGCAAATCGAAGAAGACCGCGCCCATTGCTCGTTGTGCACTCGGGAAAGACTACCACCGGTCGTCCTGCAGACTGTCGGATATCTTCAAGAGAGGTGAAGGGACCTGAGGAAGGTGACTGGGGAGTTCTACCAGTGGTTCGTATCATTGATAAAAGGGACACTCGACGGAAGCCGCATATAGGCAAGCGGGGACTGATGGTTCGAGCCGGGGCGGATATCGCGGCCGAACCAGTGCCCGTCCTACGACCGGGTCTATAGGATACAGTCTCCTCATCAAGAGCAGAGGATACTGATGGCTCTGGCCCTTCGGCAATGGGAAGGATAAAAATGGGGTTGAACCTGGAAAAGTTTAGGTCCGACTTTCTCAGGCTCAGTAGTATTGCACATACCGATATGAGAGCCACAAGATATCGATCCATGAGCTCCAGTTTGAGACGATGATGTCCCCAGCCTTTGGGCTCCAACTATTGTCCGACAAATTCCTAGGAAGGTTTTTAACAAACACCATATCTCTGACGGTCAGAAGCAGACATACCCTCGCTTGCGAGCCACCTTCTCTTCCGGAATCCATAAAAAGCCAAGCACATAAAGGGCAAGGCGGCTTAGGGTTCTCGTACATGCCTCTTCGACGAGGCAATGGAGGGGGGGAACCGGTGTCTCATTTTCTGATTTTGAAACGAGATTACTGAGGGTGGGATGACAGACTTACGAGAAGAGTGCATAACGCATTTGCTAGGATGAAATGGACGACGGCGATCAACATGACCACCGAAGACCGCAAAACGGCAAATGTGACGCGAACCGGGGCCAAAAGGGTGAACCAGAGGTCATTTTCTGACGGTGGAACCGGCGGAAGAAAGGGCTGAGCCGATGAATTCGTGTTCAGGAGTCTACTCGGTAGGATAGATGAGACATGCCAACCTGTATTCCCGTTCCAGGGTCCTGTTCGCAGTGAGCTGGATGTAGGAATGACTGTACTGAATACTCACCCGGAACGCAGAGAACTTTTCCATGAGGCGTGAATGATGGTGTCCGCTAGTTGAATGTGCTTGACAGGTAGAGTCCCGGTATTATTATTTATTTTAGTTGAATATAATTATTATCACTTATCTGAAAGGCACGTGCTCGTGTTGTTTGGCCTACCCCATACAGCATCACTTAGAAGCTTTAGAGGCGTGTACATCATGGCGCTGCTAGTATGCAGCCTGCCCAGCGCTCACCTGCGTTCCCTTACAATGTCCGCTTCCACACAGTATCAGAAGCTCGGTTTCTATGGAAAGGTGAGTAACAATAGTATCCCTTGTGTTTCCGTAGTAATCAGGGTTAGGCCACCATATGTTTCCTCCTCCTCTTTTATGTGTGCCTGATCGCTCTCATTGCTTTAATCACACCAGGTCGCATTGCCCAGTTCATGTATGATCTCGCTGTCGAAATTCGCCGTCTTCCGTATGGTTATTTCATATTCATGGCTGCGATCGGTATGTCCTTTCGCTCTCACCCTCGCATTCTTCATCTGTTATTGAATACGTTCAGTCTTGATATCATTTCCTCCTTTCATCGGCCACTCAACGCTCATGAATCTCTGTGGCTTCACCTACGGCATACAAGGATTCATTCCTGCTGCGATCTCCACCGTTTTGGGCTCAGCTCTTGTATTTGTTCTTTTGCGCTCTCTCTTCAGCGATCGCTTGCGCAAATGGACCGCCACCAACGAAAAATGGGGAGTGCTTGAAGCTGTCATTGTTAGTACTCGCACGCTCTTGTGTCACTCTGTATCGTTTTGAACGGCGAATAGCGTGCGAGGGGCTTACCTCTCATTATTCTCATCCGCATCTCGCCGTTTCCTCCTTGGGTATACTCTAACTCTTTATTTGCCGTGAGTGATTCCCATTAGTAGTAAGAGTAGTTCCCAACTGCCACACATCTCATGTGCGTAGAGCATCGAATCCGTATCTCTGACCCAATTTGCATTCGCCACCCTCTTCGTACTCCCGCGCGTGATGGTTTATGTTTTCGTGGGCTCGCGCATTGCGAGGCTCTCTGACGGCGAACAAAGAAGTCATATGGACATCAGTACGCTACCTTCTTTGGCTTGTTGGTCATCTCACCATCATCTAATTAGCGACAAAATTCATCAATGCTTCCCTGATCGTTGCAAGCATTCTGATCTCAGTTATTGCAAGCTCGTATGGTCTTCCTTTGTCTGGTTCCATCTGCCGCCTGATTCCCAACAGGATGGTTTACTATTTCGTGCAGAAAGAAATCAAATTATTGCATAGCAGTCGGTCGACCACCGACGGGCTAGCTGCTGAGGCACGAGAAGACGCCGAGGAAGGCATTCCCCTCCTTGTAAATTCCTAACTTCAGCAAGACAATGGACATGAAGTTCCTCTCCACATAACCTAAATTCGAGCTATATTTCACACCTGGAGTGTATCAACCTGCCTACTTAGAGTCACTAATATTGTATACCATGCTTAGAAAACATCTACAATGTCTAGTACATGTGCAGGAACAGTAAGGACAAACTTGCCCCGACAAGGAACACGAGGATGAATATTCTACTGTCCTTGGCCCTTCGTCTCGCCTCCCTCAGTTGCACGTTGCCCTTCTCCACGGTGGAAGTAGTAGCTATCGCATCCTCATAGAGCTGTTCAGTAAGCTCGGTCTGGCGTGTGAGATGCGTAATGAGCTCCATTTGCAGATTGCTAATGTCCATCAAGCGCGCCTCCGCTTGCTGCACCGACTCTAGTGTATCCTGGACCGACCGTAGGATGTTTGCATTCTCTGTCTCAAACTGGAGAATTTGCGATTCAGTTAGTTCCAGCTCTTCATCATCGTCATCCGAATTCTCTACGGAAGGAGTGGATCCGGGTGGTTTGACGGTAGTACGACTAGAAGCGGAACCAATCGTGGCAGCAATACCGGAGACGAGCGCAGAGGAAGCACCGCCGAGCCAACTATCACTGGTTCCCTGCTGCTTTCCTCGTGCAACATCCCGCAAGGGTATTGTCATAACCTCGCGAGCAGCGTTAGAACCGAGAGTACGCGTGCGCTCCAGCTGTCGTTTTACGCGCTCCTCCTGTAATTCCTTCTGGTGCTGGCTTGCCTCAGTCAAACGTCGACCGAGATACCACGTTATGCTCGCATGGTGGGCGGCAAGATATCCTGGAAACGTAGTGGAGTAACCTTGCACCAACCTCGCTGGGAGAAATCGTGCCAGTGGGTTCATGTTTTGCGCGGCCAATTCTACACGCCCTATTCAAGTAGAAAGGGTCGAAAGGTTGTTCCTGCTGCAAGTGAAACGGAAACGTACGCATCTCGAGCGCCTCCATCTCCCTCACTCGATCCGCACAGCGGGTGAGTATCAATCGGGCTTGGAGATCAATCTGGTTCCTTTCCTCGTTTGAGAGATACTTTATTTCTGACCACAACTGCTGGGAATCGCTCAGGTCAAGATTCCGAGAACCTTGCCGGACAAGAGGACTCGAGCTAGAATCGACGTTAAGGTAAGGCCGCCGAATGTTGCCCAATACCCGCGTTAGAGCGTTAATGTGGTTCAGCTGGAAAAATCGCGTCAATCGTGGGCATAAGCACTTTGAACAGTGGGCGTACGATGATGTAGGCCTCCTCCACATAACGTTTCCCGAAGGTATCACGAGGCTCACTTTCGGTCGCTAGTTTTCGCCGTTTAACCGGTGGAGCCAAGCCTTGCTTTGATTGTAGGACTTGCCGGAAGTCCTGAGTACGGTCAATGTGACCCATGGCGTGAAAGGAATGAGGGAGGAGAACTGGTAGCAAGGTGGAGGTGCGTGTTTGGGATCACCCAGCCAGGTCACGTGACATACATAGAAATGGTACAGCCACTCCAACCTTGTTTTCATACCAACATTCGCTGAGAGCTGAGAGCATTGACCGTGTGCAGATGGCAGTGATTGTCTCTCAAGCGAAAGATGGAATGAAGTCCTCGTTTGAGGCATGCGGTGTCTCTTCCACCACCGCCTGCCATAGTTTGCGACCGACAGCTACGTTTCTGATTGTAGAACTACAGTACCCGTCCGTCTCAAAGAATGATTCTCGCGAGGACCGGGTTCCTCTCGTGGAAAGTAATGTTGTGGCGAAGGCGCATCCGTTGCCTGTACCTCTCGTTGAAGCAGCAACGTTTATTTCCTGGTTCAACATCATTGGCAACCACGGTCAAATGAACCTATCGATCACTCACGGCAAAAGTCATCCGCTGCTCTCAGCATAAGCCTACACGTCGTGTATTCTGCGAGACCGAGAACATCTTGTTCCTTCACTTGTAGACAATTTATAGCAGCTACCTCCTCCAACTCCTTGGACTGCTGTGGTACTAGCCCGGATTTGCCCGTCCCCACCTCGACTCGTGCTCGGCTCCTGACGAGTTGAACTAACGCCGAGCCAGTCAGATGTACGCACCACCGTACGTCCAACCGTACGAGACTCGGACACAGACCCGCAGGACCAAACAGAAGCCGTAGTTCTTCGTCTGATATATCGCTGTCGTGCAAACGGAGTTCCTCCAGTCGAGGTAACAATGTGAAGCAAAGCACCAACTCCTCCCGGGTCAAATCTACATCGTGTAATTCTAATAGTTCTATGTGAGTCGACGACTCAAGAAAGCGGCGAAGGGATGGGCCGGCTGAAACGTGTTCGTCTCCTGGAGAGCAGCGGAGGAGAAGCTTTCGGAGCGCCGGCGCACGTATGTTGTCAAATACCCCGAGGAGCTCAGGGAATAGCGTAAGTGCCAAGGATTCAAGTTGTGGGAGCTCCACCACTTGCATGGTATCAACCTCATAATGGTATCCCGATTCGACGGAGACCTCCAACGTCAAATGTTTCAAGCCAAGCAGATTGGCGAGCATGCTGGCCCATCTTGAGGCAAGAACCGGGTTTGGGAAAATTGCCGGTGAGAGAAAGAGGTGCAGGTTTGTTAGTTGGAAAGGGATGCTCCAGCGAGGTAGATTAGGTTGCTTAATGTCAAGTTGACGCAACGAGGGTGCATTGTGTATCGCAGAAAAGTCAACAAGGTCTCCCGTGGGGGTGTCCCAGTGAGTTACGCAGTCAAGTCTGCGCAATCGTGGAAATGAGTGACGCATCAGTGACAAGATGTGGTTTAGCTGGATGGTGTCGTGGGTACGGATGGTGACGCTTTTCCACTGAGTGGATTGCTCGGAGAGGGCAGAGAGGACTTCTTCCATAGACAATGCGTTCGAGGGAACATCAAGGGTGATATGGAGTGGTGACTGCTGTGCCCTGGAAAGCCATAGTTTCGTCTTAGCCAGGGGATTACCGAGACCATAGTCGATGTAGATGCGAGACCAGACACGCGGGTATTCTGCTGCTTTCCTCCAAGCGAAGCATACATGTGATGCGACGAGAGGGGCGAGGGTCCAACCGCTCTCCGCGCACAGCTCAAAAATGTCGGCGAGGACCTCGGGTGGCATACGTCGCGCGAGTGTGATCAATGACCGACACTGTCGAATGTTTTCCTGATACTTAACCTTGCGCAGACGAACCTGCTCCAGTTGTGCCATGATTCCATTGATTTCAGAATTTAGGGCATCGACGATCTGCTCGTCGTGGGCTATTGCGCATCCAACCATACGGATATCGTCTTCCGAGGGGTAACGGTGGGAGGACATCCATTGTGCGATGGCTGGTAGCCTAGTAAACAATGAGTATCCCAAGGGGAGAGTCCTGCAGCCAACACATACACCATGGATAGTGGCCGAGCTTAATGTGACTTTGTGTCACACTCGTCGTTCCTTTGCACTCACTCACTCGCTCGTAAGTACCATCCCATTGTCTAGTCTCACCTGATGATTCAGAGTGGATGCTTCATCGACCCGCGTTCTTCGTTCGCTGGGTCGAGCTGGAGACTACAAATGTTCTAGATACTGCTGACATTCACCCTTTTGCATCGCGTTCTGAACCACACTCAACCATCTCTCTTTGACAGATTCCCATGGACCCTCGCCGGGCGCGTGACCCCCGGCTTGTGCGTGCGGATCCCCGCCTGCAAAGAGTTTCTTCAGGCTCGCCTGCGCCGCCGCTGCAGTCTTGGCCGTCGACCGATATGCACGCAGTCCCTCAGCAAGCACAATACCAAACACCACCAAATGCAAATTCAAATGCCCCAGCGCCATCAAACAACGATGCGTCTTCTACATCTATACACAAGCTACGACCCCTATTCTGCGTTGTTTGTGCCAGTAACCAGGTGAACGACGGAGACACCATTATGAAAACTAAGCAATCTGACACCGCCTAGAACCGCTCTATGGAGGGACATCACGTCCTCCAGTAAGCAAATAGGCAATTCTCCCTGCAAAGGGAATGGGGTTTACTGATCCGAATCCAGAAAGGCAGGCCATAGAGTCATCTCGTACGGCACAGGCTCCGCTGTTCGCCTTCCTGGCCCATCAATAGATAAGCCAAATATTTACTCATTCGGGACGCCTTACAACACGATATATGAAGAACTCCAGTCGAAAGATCCGCGTTTGTGAGTTGGAGCCTGCCGGCCGTTTTCGTATTTGGGCTTATGGGCGCAAGGTATGCCGCAAATGGGCTGTTGCAGATGCTGGACCGTAATCGCAGAATCAAATTGGCTCCAGAACGGTGGCAGGACAGTAGAACCATCGCTGATGTGGTGATCACATGCGAGGAGCGCTGTTTCGACGCTGTATGTGATGGTGGGTCGTCCGAAACATGAGGTGGTTTAATTAGCTGATAGACGGTACAGATCTCCTCGGTCGGGGCGGCGAATTCAACAAGCCCGTACACATAATTAATATAGAAATCAAGGACAACCATGAGGAAGCACTTATCGCTGGGAAGGCGATGCTGGACCTGGCTGCGGCAGTGAGTTGGACTGATGCGGACTTGATCATGGGCTGATCGGAGGCTGTAGATCGAGGTGTCGCAGGATATCGATGAGGATATCGACCGAATCCTTCAGGTACAGCAAGAGCGGCATCCGCACAGTATTTTGCATGCGGTTGCGTATTACTAGATCACGCGATGATTGCAATAGAGATGTTATCACTTTTTCACATTTTTTTCCGTGAGAAGTGAAGACGCCATCATTCACCATAAGTCTACCGCCCGTATAAAAGGAGGCTCAGATTTGCTCTCATCGTCGGACATCATATCATATCATATCATGCCTGCCCTCCGTCTTGGTAACATTGCCCCCGATTTTGAGGCTGAGACTACACAGGGCCCCATAAAGTTCCATGAATGGATCGGTGATTCTTGGGTATGATCTTCCTTACTTCCACCGCCATTGTCTGAATGGCGTTCTAGGCCATCCTGTTCTCTCATCCCGGGGACTATACCCCTGTCTGCACCACTGAGCTCGGAGAGGTTGCTCGTCGTGCAGACGCGTTTGCGAAGCGCAACGTCAAAGTGATCGGTATTTCTGCCAACGGTCTCGAAGATCACCACGGATGGGTCAAGGACATCAATGAGTACGGCGCCAAGTATGGTCCCACCAATGTCCAGTTCCCGATTGTAATCCGAGCCTGTTCCGTGTCTTCTGCACGCTGACGATCGCACACCAGATTGCCGATGCGGACAGAAAGATCTCTACGCTGTACGACATGCTTGACGAGCAGGATGCCACGAACCGTGACAGCAAGGGTCTCCCCTTCACGGCAAGTGTGGTCATCCTCTTGCACAAACGACGCCTTATCTCCCATAGATCCGGACCGTCTTTGTCATTGACCCCAAGAAAGTTATTCGCTTGACAATTTCCTACCCGGCTTCCACAGGGAGGAACTTTGATGAAGTCCTTCGGTTCGTATCCAGTTTTCTCTCATTGAACTCGTACTAACCCCATTTAGAGTGGTTGACTGTGAGAAAATGCGCTTTGACGAATGTGCTGGAATCTAAAGTATCCGTCTAGCTCTGCAACTCGGTGACAAGTACAGGGTGACAACGCCGGTGAACTGGAACAAGGGGGACGACGTGATCGTGCACCCAGCCGTCAATAACGAAGAAGCCAAGAAGCTGTTCCCGGACGTGACCTTCCACAAGGTACGAGTATGGCTCGTCGAGAAGGACAGCGCGCTAACGAACGGTCTCGCAGCAACCCTACCTGAGGACGACGCCTCTGCGGGTGGATTAAAATTGAATGTATTATTTTGTAGTGTAATTTACTTGTCTAGTTGTAAATCAATAAAAGCCTTTTTGTTTGCACATGATTGGTTAGAGGACAAACAGTGTCCAAACAGTGACGCGTGTGTGCCCGACGCGCGTATCAATCGGGAGCTAATCGAAATCGCTCCTCAGACTGTCGCTTTTAATTCTTTCCCTCCAAATTCACTCACAATGGCCAGTGCAGACGGCGGCGCCTACAGGTATGGAATCCACACGTAAACCTGGCTTCATCTCACCCGTCCCGTCAGCTACTCCCTGACTGTCTTCTCGCCGAGCGGAAAGCTTGTGCAGATTGAACACGCTTTGGCCGCCGTTTCACAGGGGACTACAAGTCTCGGGATTAAAGGTATCATCATAGTAATGTCCGCCTATCGGATGTTCATTCTCTCCAGCCTCAAATGGCATCGTCATCGCCACGGAGAAAAAGTCCTCGTCCATACTGATAGACGATTCAATGATCGAAAAGGTGGCAGTGGTCTGTCCCAACATCGGGATTGTATATTCCGGCATGGGCCCCGATTTTCGTGTCCTCATCGCGCGTGCACGTAAAAGTGCCCAGGCATACTGGAGAGTATACGGAGAATACCCACCCACGAAAGTTTTGACTCAGGAGATTGCGACCGTCATGCAGGAAGCCACGCAGTCCGGGTAAGGTCGGATTGTTACACGCGACTCGCTTGCTGAACCTCCACATTTTTTTCATAGAGGTGTGCGTCCCTTCGGCGTGTCGTTATTGGTCGCAGGATACGACATTCATCGCGGACCTTGTCTCTATCAAGTCGACCCATCGGGATCATTCTGGGCTTGGAAGGCTAGTGCAATAGGTAAGAATATGGTAAATGCAAAGACCTTCTTGGAGAAGCGGTAAGTTCACGCGTGTTGACCCGTCACAGGCATGCAACTGATGCTCCTTTCACGTAAAAAAAGATACAATGATGACATTAGCCTGGAGGACGCAATCCACACAGCCCTGTTAACCCTTAAGGAGGGGTTTGAGGGGCAGATGACAGAGAAGACCATCGAGATCGGTGTGGTCACAGTACCAACGGTGGAAGAACTCACCGCAGGAAAGGAAGGAGGGGGAACCGGGCGTCCTACTTTCCGTAAACTAACAGAAGAAGAAGTGAAAGATTATTTGGCTCTGTGACATGTATTATATCTTACGTGCGTTTTACTCTGAACCGCTTATCCCGTTTCACTCTTTGCTGAGTATTTGTCTTTCACGTGGACCGCTTACAACAAGAAGCCTTCGTTTCTCAGAGTTTGATGCATCACGGCTCTAAATTTGACTTCAGCTACGTACTAGATTGACGAGAATGTTCTCCGGAGCGTTGAGTGGTACCCAGCGCTGATCATGAAAAAGGAAATTCAGCCCATCTCCCCACCTTGTCACCCACCCCTGATCCACCAGCCCATCTGTTGCTTTCATTCACGCCTTCTAGTTATCGTGAGGTTCCCGTTCAGTTCTTCGTGCTTTTTAATTAATTCTTACCTGCATTCAGTGAAGCCCCACAGGCCCAGTTCGAACTGGGTCTTTACCCTCGTTCAACCCACCCGACGGCATGTATTAGATTAATCGGCGGGTTTATTCGAGAATTTTCCCTATCCAACGTGACGAAACACGAAAGGACTGGTGGTTGGACATCACATGCCACCTGCCAAGCATAGATGCATAGGGCAAGAAATTCGCTGCTAGACTTTAACCGATATTTAAAAGCGGGTGGTTGTGCTGTGGTCCCCATTATCCCTTCTTCCCTATGCCTCCTAAACGTGCTTCAAGTCGTACTCAGCAGCCAGCGCAAAGACGACCACGTACCGAGAGAGCGTGCAACTTCTGCAGGAATGCGAAGCTGCGTGTGAGTACGCATCCCCGCATATATGCGTTCGCCTTCGCCGTACTCAAGCGTCGAGTCACTAGTGCGTGGCTATGGAGTATGGTACAAATGATCGACCGTGCCGTCGCTGTGTTTCCCTGGGGTTAGACTGCAATTTACCCCGAGTAGCTCGCTCTCAGAGTCCGAGCGCGGGACCCGACCCCCAAGGTCCAGCTGAACCGAACCGAAACACCATCGCGTCGTACTCTGCCGAGGAACTGGCCCTGGGCTCTGAAACTAGCATTCAACATACATTGCAGCAATCCGAGTCGGTGCAAGGCCCGATGAGAAGGTGGTCCCCGTTCATGATGCACCCGGGAGAACAACAAGGCTCAAGTACCATCCTTCCGCCGGGTCAGACCCCGTATGTGCATCCCACTCTCGGTGTTTGACTGAAGGGAAGTTTTTCTAAAAAAAGAAATCGCAGGCTTCAGACGACAAGCTTTTTACCCGCGGCACCAGGCATGGAAGCCTACCCGCAGAGCTTGTGAGACGCCTGTTTTTGTGCTACTCTCTCTTCTGACAACAACTTCAGCCCGAATATTGCCCAGGGTTCTAACAATCCGGAGTCTAGATACTATTCTCAAGACTACTATGGCACGTAAGTCGACATCGTCCGTTGGATAACCTTTGTTCATCATGGGGGGTTCTCAGGCCTGACGATACATATATGGACAATTACGCTACCCAGAGCACAGGTGATGGCGCACCAAACCTGGGGTTGTTGATTTTCACTAAGCTTCTTGATCCCATGTCTAACGCCACCCAGTAGATATACCCAACCCGACGACGCTGGCTCTGTCCATGAGCAAGACCCCTCAGGTGAATATTAGTTCACCAGTTTGCTCACGATACCTTTCGCCTTTGGTTCTGACATTCTATGACTTTCGCTACTTTTCTCGTTGTGATTCCACTATTCTGTGCTTGTTTGTTGTTTGTCATCATTTCTTTCAGTACTGGATACTTATCCTGTCATGTGAGCGTATGGATGTCTAGGCACATGAACGCACGCTGTCGTCGCATGGTTTGGTTTGCATACTAGACTCATATGGGACAATCGATTGACTGCGCAGTGACTAACGTCGCCTTTCTGAGGCAAGTCGAATCAAACTTGGATTCATAGAATTTTAATCGAGCGTTGAACGAACAAAAAAAGGAATCTGATCAGCGATGGGCTGTCTCTCGCACCTGATTGGTGAGGCTGGGCTCGCTACAAGTCAGCTGAACGTCTTCTTTGTACCTTCCTGTCCGGGACGACGTCGAAGCTCCGTCGAGGACGCAACTACTATACTGGCTCAGAAACGCGATTTCCAACCTCCTCAATCGCAACGCTCGGGTCGATCAGACTGGAACGAGTTCGCGGTTCTCGGAGTCATTCATGTCACAATTTGCACACCAAACCGCGTTGTTTTGTGCCTCATATGTCAAACACAGATAGGAGTGGAACAAGCATTTGGCCTCAGACATTCAACGTGGATTGGCATGCAACGTGTACACCGCCATGTCAATCTTGTTGAGCTCGGCCACGGTGATAATACCCCCCCCGAGCGTCTTTTGCACCTCCGTACATCGTCCAGACTCGCGATGAAGATCTGAAAGGTTTGTTTCACCAAGCCGTGGCCCATACCTCTCGTTTACCGATCCTGGCATAACGGCTTTCTGATCCATAATTTTCATTTCTCCTCGTCCGTATATTTAAGTGACTGGGCTACTTTCACCTCCGACAGCGAACAACCAACAATCATGAACATCGCTCCAGAAAGAGCAAGAGAGGCTTGCGAGTCTTGTCGCAAAAGCCACAAAAAGGTTACTGACCCCCTCCTTGTCAACGCAATACTCAATGCTATCATAGTGCACGTACGACAGCAACTCGACACGCTGCCTCCGATGCGAGAAACGGAACACTCCGTGTAGTCTGTTCTTATCTATCGAGACCACGGCTGCCGCCCAGCAAGGTCCTCCGCCATTAGTGACTGTAGGATCCGCCCCTGACTCGTGGGCTGACCTGGAAACACCTCATGGATCATCTGCTTCCTCCAACTTTTCGTATCAGTTTCCTCCGCAAGAGAATTACTATTGGGCCAACCCGGCCTTTACAGCAAATACACAAGGGGAATACCCTGCAGACACGATCTACCAAGTGTAAGGACCTATTTTACTGGATCATGCGCACTTATTGACGCCTCTCATTCGACCAGTTCTGCTAACCAACACGAGAGCGAACAGGCAGGAGTGAATCAAGCTGGCTTGTATGGTCATAATAACGTATTTAGTGGTCATGATGGCACTTGACTCTGTGCAATCTATGCGAACTGGTATTCTCCGGCGTTGCCGGGACGAGACTCATGTCGCGCTTACATAAATGTTGCACATGTCGCACTGAATGGTCGTTTGTGGGTAGACCCTTGCTATTTGAGTTGTGTACACATGCTTGCATGCCTGGGTTCGATGGTGTCCCTTCGCTCGTGTGTGCCACATTTCTGTCATTTCGGACATCGGGACGCCGCAACGCAAAACGCCCCAGTTCATTCCTGTGCACATTGACACCGCTTGGTATGCAGTGCGCTCTCAGGTTCATAGATAACGTGCTGCCACGCACACACAGGAAGTGGGAACGGCATTCATTTGTCTCCCTCCGCTCGTCAACTTACACTCTACACCATAATGTTCACCATAGCTGATCAGCATACAACGCCAAAGAAACTTGATTCAACGCAATCCCTCCCGGAAACCCGTCCTACAATGGCCATTCGAGTTTCTCGCCAAAGTTCCAGTGAACGGCCTTGACGGATGTGTACTCCTCAAGAGCGTAACTGCCAAGCTCGCGACCTACAAAACATCAGATCAGTCGTTTATGACGATAACTCAACATAACAGACCTATTCCGCTCTGCTTCTTCCCACCAAAGGGAACATTATTGTTGAGCAAATTGTACTGGTTGACCCAAACCTAGAAGAGATCATCAGATTTTGACACGAAACAAAATGTCAATTTTGCGCACTGTTCCAGCCTCCAGGGCAGAGGAGACCCTCATACACTGATTAGCGTCATCTACAGGTACTCAAAGTTAAGTCCGTGTATGCCCTCCGCGTGCGAGACTCACTCGAGTGCAACCCAGCGCCAAGACCATATGTGGTGTCGTTTGCTAGGGCTATCGCTTCTTCCTCCGTCTTGAACCGGCCAACCGAGAGCACGGGGCCAAAAATCTAGAGTACGTTTTAACGGGGTGTAGTAACCTGCGCATCCCTACAAGTACCTCATCCCGGACCTATATCGCGTATCAGCGGAATTCTCCGAGTGCGCCAAAGTGGCTCTCACTATGCTCATGTCTTGTTTGATGTCCGTGAATACTGTGGCGTAATTGTTTCGTCTTTAGGGACTAAAAGAAACTCGGCCGGAACAACACTTACTAGTCGGGTCCACGAAGTACCCTTTGCCTGAGCGTTTCTGACCGCCAAGTGCAAGCTTCGCACCCTGAACCTTACCGTTCTCGATGTATCCCCAAACTTTGTCGTATTGAACTTTAGAAACCTGTGCGAAGCTATAAGCCTGAAATGAAAAAATCAGGCGCAACGGACTGACAACAGGGCCACCTCCACTCTTCTCATCAAAGCCATCTCCGATCACAAGTTCCTTCGCTTTCTGCACCAACAAGGCGACAAACTTGTCATAAATGGAATCCTGAACATACAGACGGGACCCCGCCGTGCAGTCTTGGCCGGTGTTGTAAAGGATGCCCAGACACGCCCAATTGGCTGCCTGGTCGAGGTCCGCGGACTCGAATATAAGGTGCGGTGACTTTCCCCCAAGCTCCAGCGATACCTATTTGGTATTTTCAATGCTTGACCTAATATTTATTGCCTCGCGGGAGTGGCATGTAAACAAACCTTTTTCAAGTTACTCTTTGCCGCGGCTTCCATAATTTTTCTGCCAGTCGCAGTAGATCCAGTGAACGCCACTTTGTCAACATCCCTGTGTGCTGAAAGCGCAGCACCGCCGACGGGTCCTAGAGAAGGAATCGTGTTTACGACACCGGGCGGGAATCTGACCGTGAAAAATGAACGATTTACATAACGGCAACAAGGTTTGCGGCGGTCTCACCCTGCTTCGGCGATGAGCTTAGACAACAAGAGTGCTGTGAGCGGTGTCAATTCAGAAGGCTTCATGACGATTGTGCATCCACATGCAAGCGCGGGTGCCACCTTCCAGGCCCTGATATGAATTGAACGATTACTCCTATGCAGTGTGCGAATGGGCCTGCTTACCACATATTGATCGGGTAGTTCCAGGGGATGCTATATATGTATGTAGTATCGATAGTAGTCAAATGTACGGAGAGGGTCCCTACTTACATTTGTCCACAAACCCCAATTGGGTCATGTCTGGTAAACGCGAGTTTCCTCTGATTGTCGACCTCTATCGTCTAGTGTGTGGGAACAGTAAGAGGGGAGTGGGTGTCAGAATGTGAGTGCATGGATCACCTGCCCAACAATTTTGTCTGCCCATCCGGCATAATAGCGCAGGCATTGAATAGTGTCACCGATGTCAAAGTCCCTACCGAACGTGTTAAAGGGTATCATCACCAAAACGAAGCCCGTGTTGTTACCTGGCTATCTTGACTGGTTTCCCGTTGTTGAGACTCTCGACTTCGGCGAGGATTTGCTGATCTCTTTCGATGAGGTCAGCGAGCTTGTTCAGCAAGCGAGACCGCTCAAAGCCCGTGATGTTTTTTCCCCAGGTAGTGATGAAAGCCTTGCGAGCGGCGGCGACCGCGATATCGATGTCCTTTCCGGACCCTTGAGTTAGATCGCACAGGGGCAATGAGATAAGACTGGATGATCTGAGTAGCGAACGAAGACTATACCTGCGACGACAGAGCAAATCACCTCCTCTGTCGCCGGGTTGATAGCACTATCGTTATCTTGAGTGTAAGAGATAGGATCAAATGACGGTATGCGCACTGGATAAGCTCGTTGGAATCTGCAGAAGGAACAAATTCGTTGTTGATGAAGAGACCGGTTGGTATTTCAACCTCTCTTTTGGTGGCGGGGATGACGACTTTCACGGTCTGAGCCATGGTTCAAGCAGAGAGTGCTTGAGTGTGATCACTGGCACTGTTTATAGCCGATATCGACGCCACAACATGAGTACTCCGCAGTGACCGTGGATATCGGTTTGGAGGCTCCGGTTCTCCATGGAAACTCGGGTCGGTCGACCAGTACGAGCACATACCGCGAGTCAGCCAGTGGTACAAGTAAAAGACTACGAAGGGAGTTTTCCAAGTTGTTGAGCCAGTAGCCGAGCTTTCCCACAGTCGTCGAATACTCCCTGCTCGTCCTCCGGCTCTTTCCATCACCACTACCATCACACCATGTTCGCGCGCGCACCACTCAGTGTCCGTTCCCAAGTCACCCGTCTACGCGTCGCCTCACCCGCACGTCATGCCCATGGCCATGGCGAATACCATGTACGCATTCCTTGCACTTTTATGTGTCTTGCTCAACATCAACCCATGGCCGTCTTTAGCATTTACCCTTTGCGTTCCCGGGTAAGAAACGCGTAGCCTTTGGCATCAAGCTTTCCCTCTTCCTCCTCTCGGGTTTCAGCATTCCATTTGCTGCCGCGACGTTCCAGCTGTAAGCTCCTCACTTTTTCCATTCGCGTTCCTACTTAACGATGCACCATATAGGAAGAAATCCGGCGCTGCTTAATCACACCCTTCCCAAGCAGTAGCCTTTTGCATTGGTCTTCTTTCACCCTAACTTCATCCTGTACAAGTGTGCCACGCAGCTAGAAATCTGGTTCACACTACATTTCCGCTATCCTCAATCTCCACGAGCATCCTCTTAATACGTGCTTGAGCCCCTTTATTTGACCATCGACTTTCACGACAATCACATGTCCTTGATAGGAACTCAGGGTTACATTGCAATGCATCCAGTGCGAGCACAGATGCCGCACGGCCCGCAGCCTGCGCTGTTGCACCTGTCGCGCTGGCCAAGGTTATTTGATGAATGACACCTGCGTGTTGCAAACGTAAGCGCAGCGTCCGTCATAGGGGCAATAACTTACAATCACAACGTGTCGAGTCACCCCGCTCCTTCACAAGCTCAAACTGCTGACATCCATGTGACTGCAACAGCTCGAAGAGAATCTTGGTTGGATGATGAGACAACGTTTTCAATGTAATATGCCGGTCATAGAATGGCTCGAGTACTTGATTGAAAAATTTCTCTGCCCCACCCAATGTGAACCCGTCTGAAACGTAAAGGGCTCCAATTATGGATTCCACGATGTCTGAAAGCGCCTAATAATTGCGTATCAGTGTGTTGCCCATTGCCCCGTGAACTGTTTGACATACCTTCGGGGGCTCAACTTGCAGCCAATGTTGCCTGGGATGGCTGTCCTCAGCGGTCACCTCCGCCTCTAGTCGTTTCGCTTCCACTTGTTGAGCATAAGTCTCGAACGTAGTTGCCAGAGCGTAAGAGTCAAAGTGAAGATGCTTGTGTAATCCGCACGATACACACAAAGCAGCGAGAGCTGCATTAGAAACCATCGCGCCCTAAAGTGCTATGCGTTGATGGATCAAACAGTAGCAGCACGCCGAGCCTACCTTCAGCATTGTCATCGCACCCGGCGACAAGTGGTCCTCGCGACGGAATATGTATTGCACCGTCACTAGACATGTCAGTTCGGTGCTAAAATTTCACCATCGAATGGAGACATACAAAAATCAAGGATAGCATCTCCAAGGAATTCCAATCGCTCATAACAAGTAGCGTCGTAACCGTCAATCGACGCATGGGTCTGGAAATTTCGTGTCAGCATACTTGCAGAAGACCTCCGCAACAAAATCGTTCACCAAGGCTTGGGCGAGGAGATGAGGGAGGCGGAAGCGATGCCCGATGATTGCCTCAACAGCTTGTATCGTACCCTCACGGAGGGGCCTACTGGATGTGGCAGGGATAGCAAGTGCCATCCGGCGGAAGTCCTGCCATTGGTGGATGAGGGGGATCGGTACCTGCAATGCTTTTGCAGCCTGGAGCGCGTTATCCTGTCCTCCGGACATGTACGCCGCCCCAATAATGGCCTCTGTGACATCCGCAATTGTCTTAGTCAACAAGATCGTCAACACCGATCTTCTCCATTCAGGGTGTTCCTCAAATACCTTGTCGCCCAGCCATTGAGTCACATTGTCGTCTCGTAATTTCTTCTTCTTCTTGAAAACATTACTCGCATTCTTCTCCTCGTCTCGACTAACTGAGTCCGGTTTTCCCTGCAAAATATCCGCCGTGATATCAATTTCATCTCCGCTGCCTGCAGGGTCTGCTATACTTGACACGGATAAAGGATCAACGGTGAAATTCGGGGGATACCACACCTTGTGGCTAAATGGTTTACTTTGGATATACTGCGGTAAACCTATCCGATCAGCATTTTGCATCAACACCTTATTGCTGATGATGCGTTGGCGTGCAGCGTGCAGGGCCCCCTCGTGTTGCGCTGGGTTGGTAACAAAAGCGTAGACGGACGCGAGATATTTTAGAAATGAATCCCCTGCAACAGGTGTGAACCAAGGCGCGAAAAGGTGATCCAACTAATATCCAACTAACCAAAAAATTCCAATCTTTCATAATCAACTTCAAAACCTGCGGAAGGTGCGGAAATGGCGGACAACAGGAGATTCTCGTGGATTGAATAAGAGAATAGGTTGGCATTGAGCTCGTGAACAATCAAGAAGTCTTCTATCCGTCTCGTAATGGAAGGAAGAAGAAGCGCAGTCCGAAACGTGCTGCACAATAACGTCAGTATTCGGGAGCGGCACACCCAACCGACAAGATTGAGTTCGTCACCTGGCAGGAATAGTAAACTTGGCACTCAGCTCCGGAATTAAGTCTGGGAGAATGTCAGCATCCCGGTGTTGCCAGGGCTGAGTCGCGCGTACATTTGACAGCCGCTTTAACTGGCTCTGTGGCGGCGACCCTCGTGGTCGGATTGAGGTGATTCCCAGTCACGGTAACTCCAGACACCTCTATGAGGGGCTGCGAGTAATCCGATAAGCCTTCGAAACATTTCCGCCGGGCCTTGCAATATTCAATCAAATTCGCATACCCTGCCTCTCGCTCGAGGAACTGTGAGCAGACGACCAGAGCATTTTTTTTTTCACTTACTGGGCTGTCTTCAGGTTTGCTTAAAGGGGTCAAGTCCTGCCGTAGGCGTGCGACATAATACCGTCGGGTGAATTCGACCGACCGGTCTTGCACGATAAGGTCATCCCCCCCCTCCGGGAATGTGCGAAGCTTCTCTAAATCGAACTTCACCATCCATCTGTTTCCGGCAAGTTCGACGGTATCCCATGATATGTAGTCCGTGAGGTGGACTGGATCCAAGGATGAAGCATCCACTTGTTCAGGAAGTTTGAGCGGCGCAAACATGTAAGCCATCCTTTCCAAGTGACAAACGAGCGGCTTGTTGGAGATTGCTCGGCAAAGCCTTAAAGTGAACAGGTAAAGGGCTTCCATGCGCTGCTCGTCAAACTCGAGAGGTGGTGCGCGGAGGTTGCCTACAGTCTCTGACGTTCCTGGGAAAAAGAGACGAAAAGAAGGGATGTGGGGCAGCGGTTGACGTGTCAGGAGCATGATTGGAGCGTAATTTGCACCCCGTCGGTCTACGCAGACGACGAAAGGGAACAAACGACGCGTATGGAGACGAATGGAATTCGACCAGAATAGGGACCGCTTGCGAGGATAACAACGATTTCCAGACGCTTTGTCTGCAGCAAGTGCTGCTGAGACAGTTGGGTCAGGTTTGGGGTGGGGCAGAGTCACGGGGAACAAGTTGTTGTGGAATGCGCCATGCTCATACAGTTGTACGCAAGCTTCATATGCAGCTGATCGGCGAGCGTGAGTAGGTGTTAAGCGAGTAGGTCCAATCACATGGTCAATGGGCAGGCCGACTGGCAGCGTCACGGTACAGACCCATGCTTGCTGGCTTTGGGGAACAGAAACTTCCCTCGTGATCAACAATGGTGCGCCAGAGTCGGCTTTCTGCGCGAGGGCAACGAAACGATAGAGGGTCTCGAGAGCATCGTGTTCATATAATCGCCTCCCAGTTACAGGGTCTTCGATACAGGGCCACGAACCTATGTCAGCTTCGTCACCGAACTGGCAAGTAAGGCGATTTTCCGTCAGGGGTGATGGTGGAATGGGAACCCCTCCACTATGAATGACCACAGGGATCCACCATTCGTTGAATTCTCCTTCCGAAAATCGTGACAACGCTTGACGGTGCTCATCATTGCCATTCTCTGCCATGTGAACAATGCGACTGGAGGGTAGGCATGCGTAAGCGCACGCGTATGAAAACGATAGCTGGCTCTCGAATGTATCATATCTGTAGATGATGAGATGCATATCACTACCCGGGAGGTTTTGGTCAGAAGCCAACCTGATAACAAGCAAAGCAGGAGGGACATCCAGATCTTCCAGCGTTTTCGTCAAGATCAAGAGGTTATACTTTCCAGTTTCGAAACCCCGTCGCATATCAGCCTAAACAACGTTAAACGATCGGAAACACGGTCAAGGCAATATATACCTGATAGCGGACGTCGATCACGGGAAGGTTGCCGGTCACAGCGAACGGACGCAAGAATTCCAGGCCGTCGGTCATCACACGTAGCATATCAGCCATTATGGTTGCAATGCAACTTTGGCGTACTGTGGATTATAAGCAAAAAAAAAGATAAGCGAGTGAGCTTGCTCGCCTGAAATAATGCCACGGAAGTCATCTCCACAATGTTCATATGCCCTCAAAACCTGAACCAACCGGGAAAATTTGGGAGTAACGTTGAAACCTCGGGAAGAGGGATTTGTATTCGGCATCGAAAAATCCCAATTTTCGACAAGGTTCCGGATTTCACTTGCTTCCTCCTCTACATGATTACTATCGTGACGTTCTGGAATCATCCCGGTCTCCCTCAATGCGCGACGCCAGACGAGATCACTAGCGCAAGAGCCCAACTCTTGCAACGCGTAATGTGCATCCCTGGACAAGGACTTGTAAATAGTCCCACTAGGATCTAGTTGATGGATGTCCTGTGTGAGCCTACTTTGTGATCTTGGATGAGTGGAGTCATACTGTATGACGACTTGTAAAGGGCGAAGTCGCTGGGGAGTAGCATAAGCAGTCTTGGCAAGGAGCGAACGTTCCATTGTCTCGATATCAGCACCTGTCATCGGTGAACTGAATGCGAGGACTCTTGGCTTCACGAATATGCTCGGGCTCCGGCAGAACCATTCCAAGACATCAGTTAACGGTAAACCCTCCCGTAAAGTTGAATGAGCCTCGGTTATTACAAAAGCGAAAATGTGTGAAATTGTCCAGATCCCCCGAGTGACATGGCTGAGCAATGTCTGTGGGATAAGTTGTGAATATTATGAGGAGGACAAGAGCCAGCCTAAGTACTTGCATCGACGGAACACACTACAACCTGATTTACAAACAGATCTGGAGTATCTCCATGGTTGTTACACGCAGTGACTCGCAAACGAGATTTGACGACTATCTTTGTTGCCAATTCATCAATATGCACGTTGTTTCTAGACCCATGTTATGAACGTCGCTAGAGATGATTTCTGAAAAAGGACCTACGGGACCACTACAATGGACACCTGTGGGGGAGAAGAGCCTCTATCGGGGGATGCAGCCAGGCTCTCAGCAACCCACGTCAAAAATTCGGATGACAGGTCGGCGACATCTATGCATGCCAGTGGTGTCAAGCAGAGAAGAAACGCTATACGGAGTGATACTATACCATTTGAATGATTGTGTATGACGATCGCTAAGGGACTGTCAGTAAGGTGATTTTGACGTCCTAACAAACTCACTATTGCGGGCCTTTGCGAATTCGAGTAACTCGTCTGCGGAGGCAGAGGTAAATGGAGTGAATGAAGAGTGCTTTTGGTGCGAGGTCTTCGCTCTCTTCGAAGACCAAGTGAAGTGAGTGTTACTAGTATCTTGGTTACTCGTCTGTCTCGCGCGCTTCAGAGACACTGTGTTTAAATCAAGTTCCGGCATGAGACCAGCAGACGTTTCAAGAGCGGTGGGACTGTCAACACCAATTTCTCCCGGCTCGCAATCTTGCGAGGAGCCAAGATGCGTTGGATGTGAACTATCCTTCCAGACCTTGAGCATTAGGGAACTTGTCTTTGAAAGGTGACAAGTGCCACCTCGACCGTAAATTGCCATATCTCAACAACTACTCCACATATTACCGTTCTAAGGCAAAAACCCAAATAGGGTGGCTTGAGCCCAACTTTCTTTCCCACTTCCATGACGAGCTCCAGCGTTGGGACACACAGGACTTGCGAAAGACGTACAACCTGACCGAGATGGTGAACAATGCTCCGATGATACTCTCGCTCGCAGAGCACCTCTCGTCAGAGCCTCCGTTGGCGAAGCCCACTCCACGGCACCGACTCAGCTCCGAGCTCTGCCTTCCTGTGCGGCTCCCATCTACAGGTTCGTATGATCGCTTGTCAGTCCACATTATCGCCAACGTTTCTCAAGCTTTTTTGCAGCGTGAAGCCAGCCAGGCTGCTCCAAAAGCTATCCTCCGGCAATTACGTCGCAGTCCTACTCCACCTTCTACTCCACCACCGTCTGAAGAGCCCGAGGATAACACAATAAGTGAAAGGCGAGATAGTCTTTCGCCAAGTGCCTCTCCGACGTCACCAACCACGCCATCAAGTTGGAGCATCGGCATACCAAGTTTTGGCTCCACCAAAACATGGAAAGAGCCCCAGGTATGCACATCTCATCCTTAATGGACCTGTGATTCCTCACCGGAGACTCATTGACAGCCCTTTGAAGTCTTCGGAGCCATTGAGCGTAAAGATATTGTCTTTCTTATGGAAGTTCGAGATAGAGCATTTCCGGTTGGTCCCTACAGCCTGTGGAATATGAGCAACCTAACAACGAGCAGCTTCTTTTGCGCAAAACGGGTGATGCCACTCCCCTTCTTCACGCCATGCGGATCGGTCAATCACACAGAGATGTAGCGATAGTCCTTCTTGGTGCCTTCTCGCGTTGGATAAATCACCTTGACGATAACGAAGTACAACTGCCGAAGACTAGAGTCATCTTGAAAGCCCTGAGTACGTGAGATAAATTTCGCCGTCTCATTTACTCACTTAGCACTAGGAACAAACCTCAAACTTGCGATTGATTATGGCCTGCACAAATCACAGAGCGACTTGATAGCTTCCTTCCTGCAGACTTTAGTTATGAGTGAAGGTGACAAGTGGGTTCGAGCCCAGGTGTCCACTGTTTCACTTGCGCTGCGGTCGGGCACAGCTGGTAAACCTGTCAGTACAGCTTCCGCCGCAGTACGAAAGTTTGCGACCAAGGAGCTGAGCAAAGCTGATGCAATAGCTTCGCTTGAGGATTAGTGAGTGGAAGTTCATCCTCTGCAAGTATTAGGTCTTAAGAATATCTCGTTAGCGTGGCCAATGCTACGGCTGATCTTCTGCTGCTCGGTGCCTGGTCAATGGCGCTTGAAATTATTGAGGGCGAACAGATACCAGTAAGTATTCTCGCAGTAGCTTTCTTTCACGGCGTTCACATCATCAAGTTTTATTACTTTGCACGGGATGACAGGGTCTTTAAGGCTTTTGCTGATCGCACTGATACTCATCGAAATGCAATTCATCGCCGTCTGAGTCGTCGTTTGAAGTGGCAATTGCGCGTGTTACGTCAAGTGCTTGAAGGTCGTAATACTGCCTATTCGGTCTGTGTGAAATCATCTTCATGTTTTAGGCGTGCTGATTCAATATGGCAGGCCAAGGTCGAGCTTCTAGCAGGTGAGCTCGATCAGGGAGAAGGCGTTTGACCAAAGTGAAGGTGGTTGTAATGCATTCGCACCTGAGTATTTCCACGCATACCAAATTGACTGAGACTGAATGCTGGTCAATGCCGGCTGAGCAGAGACATGCTCGTACAAGGTGCCCTGTGGACTCAAGGTCATATCCAACAGGGCGTATGATCGAACATAGAATAATAGCCTCACTGCAAATCTCTTCGCATCCTTTTCGGGTGCCAAGACCTGTGCCCCATGATGTATGCGAGCCTTTGGCCACTTCTCACCATACATAGATGGATGCATGGCATACACTACAATCTAGCATAATAATGTAGATTTCTATTGGTATGTATGCTTTTGTTGAAACCAGCATGTCCGAAACCGAGGTATAAAGTCATAATAACTTCATACCTGTCCACCATGACCAACCTCCTATTAGGACAAGGCTGAGTACCGCAAAAGATAGCTTGAGTTGGATGACTGTATACAGCCAAATCGTGGCAAGTTGAGGGCACTGGCATAGCGTATGCATAAGCTGAATTATAGAAAGGGACGATGCACACCTGGGCCATATTCGTCAGCCATGATCCACGGTTGACAAGCCATATCATGCGCGGACCAACACCGAAGGAAAGTGCAAACAATCCAAGCTGTGTTATCGTATTGTTCTTGTGTCGAATGGCTAATCCGTTGTTGTAAATGTTTCGACCAAGGGTAAGGGTTAAACCAATGGACTCACTATAGAACATGAAGAGTGCCATAACTTGTGCTCGAGTGAGTTCGATACCATTACTCTAAGTCATGAAACGTACTCGGGAATGTATTTATAAGTCTGTCCACGATGTCACGGAAAGACGCTTGTTTCGCGTACTGGTGGTGGATTAAACTTGTAATGTGCGCGTCGTTGTCAGCGCACACATCGCTATGGACTTGCATACTCACATATCCATCATGATGAGGAAGAAAGTGTGCGGCATTATGATCATGAGTGCATTGAAGGCTTCCTCGAAGAGTGGGGATGGTCCATCATGTTCCTCTGGATCAGTTGTGAGAGGTGGTGTGGGTGTGGACGAGGGGGGACTTTTGTCGGCATCATTGAACCTTTCAAGCAGACCACTTTCTCGTATCAACCGCCATTTCTCTTCTTCAGGTATTTCTACGAGAGGTGTCTGGCCTGTAGGTGATTTGGCTTTAGTCTTGCGGTTCTTCGACATGGGTGGAATTGAGATTGCGCTCCGAGCCAAACATGTTCAAATTGCAACGTGGACATGACGACACAAGACGACGAGGAGAGACTCCTCAGCATACTACATGCTCACGGTCAACAATTTCTAAGCGCGTTTGACATTCCCACTGCATCAAAACGCGAAGCAGGGGACTCCAGCGGCTCAGAGTCAGAGGAAGAATGGACAGGCTTTGGTTCGTCACCCAGGGACACTTCCAAAACAGCGTCAGATGGCGAAAATGATGGTGTGTTTTAATGCGTCACCTAATGTTCTGTCAGATAGAGATTTCCACAGGATCAGATGATTTCGCCGCGAATTCATGGCGCACGCCAGATGTAACGGTGTTCCTGGAGTCAACACGGCAAGAAGCAGCAGCCAACCTTTCGGCCAAGGAACTCAGGAAATCATTCATGGTACACCAGCTTCAGTGTTGCGAATGTCATCCTTAACTTTTTATTAGTCGTCCAAGGTGTCCAACATCACCCCACCTGCATCCAAGGAAAAGATACCTGATGAAGAGTCGGACGATGAACGGTACGTGTCCCTCGTTACGTCGTTTATCTATTGGTACCTTTAAAGGTTCTGATTTACTGGCAAGCACGAATGCCCAAAACGATGCTCTCCTCCATCGTTTAGTGCACACTAAACTACTCTCAGGGTCTCTTAACCCAGACCTCAATCTTAATCATGCTCAGAGGGGAAGCGCATTGGCAGGCCGTGTCCTAGAGTTGGCAGGAGCCGCCAAGCTCGGTAAAGGCGAAAGCGTGTTCCGTCAACAACAGCGCAATAAAGCGGCAAAGCATGTACGGGATGGCTTGAGCCGGAAACAAAGGGAGCAAGATAAGAACGCCCTTGACGAGGTGCTATTTGCCTAGTTACGCTCGATGTTCTGTTGATCTTGTCGCAGGCCAAGAACTTGGGCAACTATCATCCAACCCTCAAGCGAATTTATGATTCAAACCCATCCGCACCGAGGAAGCGACCCAGAGGCCTCGGGATGGGCGTCGGGAAATTTGTTGGAGGAACTCTCAAGCTCAGTCGAGAAGAAATTGCATCGGTGACGGGATCAAGGAAACGGCCATGGAATAACGGTCGTCGGGGAATGCGTTAATGGCCGCGTTAAAATTGTGCATTGACTCCAAAAATACCGGGGACTCAGCCTCCCACCAACCTGTGCACGCCTTGTCTACGACAATTGAGCTGCATAATTCACTAACATCGTCCAGACGAGCATACACAATACGCTAGATCATAGCCGTTCTCACTAAATATAAAAAAGGCAACTTCAGACGTGGAGGACCTGTAACCCATTAGTGATATCAACTTCATCTTCCCGGTGCCGCATGGAGGAATGCGAAGCTGCATATGATCGTCTGTCATCAGAAATGGAGCTTCGCGTGTAATTAGCTCGCGCAGTAGAAGGGTGAAGGACCATAGCAGCTTACTTGGGGTATTCTTGAGGCGGTCTCTCTAGAGGCGCCTGACCCCCGTGGCTGTACGTCCTATGCGATGCTCGAGAGGGCACTCTGTTTGGGGCGTATCCCTCCAGCCTCCCTTGATGTCTATGTTCTCCATGCTCCCCGTATCCACCATGCTCTTTGTGACCTCCACGTTCCCTATGACCCCCATGATCTCTGTATGCGTCGTGATCCCTGTGACTTCTGTGATCCCTGTGTTCGCTGTAGTGTGGATAGTCAGCGTAGCCTCGGTACCGGTGATCCCGGTGATCACGCCGCTCTCTTTCTCTAGAGTCGCGATGCTCTCTATGATCCGGGTAATGATCATAACCCCGCCTATACAAGGGATCAGAGCGAT
Organism: Boletus insuetus; assembly: GCA_038093095.1. NCBI lineage: Eukaryota > Fungi > Basidiomycota > Agaricomycetes > Boletales > Boletaceae > Boletus > Boletus insuetus. The sequence goes on along the minus strand of JBBPRQ010000002.1, from coordinate 172,542 downwards.
AGCTGTGGGATGAGTAACTCCTATCATGTCTGAGAGCGTCCTCAGATACTAGTCAGACTCTGCGACTATATCTCACCTGTGCTGGCTGGAAGAGGGGTGAGCATCGATTTGTACGACCTGAGGTTCACTATACCCTCGATGGGATCCTCTTTCGTGACCATCATACCTGCCCGCACGTTTGAGAGGATGATGACACGTGAGATGACTCGCCCTCACCTATATAATTCCCTCCCATACTCGTCCTGGACCACGAATGGACCTGGACGTGTTGGCCGGGACCTTCCGCTGAAGTCCCCGACTCTGAAAAATCTGACGTCATGATACGGGAAGTAGGCAGAAAGTAAGCATTACCTAGTTATCTCGTTTCCGTATTCATCTTGGAATATCACATTCATCCCACCTGGGATGATATAGTATAAGGGGCCTTCTTTCTCGTAGCCACCGGAACGACCGTGTCTGTCAAAATAGATATCATGACCATGGTGTCGATGGACCTTTCAGAAATAAAAAAAAGTTAGGTCTCGACCTCTGTGAAGCAGGGCAGGAACGAACATCGTGCACTACCTCATAGGGGTGATTGCCGTAGATATCCGTTGGTGATCTCGAACCTGGTACATAGCCCCCAGTGTAATCACTCGGAAATGGCGGTATCTACGAAGAATTGCTCAAAAGTTGACCCCATCATGGAATAAAAATTCTGCGCGTACCACTCTCTCAGTTGGATGCAACGAAGGTGGAGTACGCAAGCCTTCGATAGTACGATCACTCCCAGACGCGGACGACCTGCTATGGGAGGGGGTCATGACTATTGCTTCATCGGGGTTAACCCTCTCCCCGCGACCACTATGGAACGAACTCGCGTGCTGTAGTGGTGGGGGGCGGTCCAACAGTCTTGGAACGTCGTGGAGCCTTTCCGTGTGTTCGTGATGTTCGCGCTCGTATAACGACTCTGAAACAGGACTCTCGAGTGCTGGCCCGAGAGGAGGCAAACCTGAATCTATCTTGCCAGGCCGCGCATTGAGGGCACCTCCCATCAGTGCATCGGGAGTATCGACTCGAATGTAGCCTTCATTATAGTCTTCTGCGTCGGTCGGGGCCCGCGATGGCAGCGGAGTAAACATCTGGTAATACAGGCTTGTGAAGCAGGCTCAGAGATGTCGTGAATCAATGCAGTCGCTTACGGGTTCTCTTCTCTGTTGTGAATTGGTCAAGGAAGAGTCTGCACATGCTACTGAACATGACGTGCCTTTATGCTCGGTCTTCTCAAGACTCGCGGCTGTGATCGCACTATAGACTCTGGTTGAAGGTCGGCGTCCACCCCCGGTGGATAACCCTGGGGATAATCGTTGTATATATTGGGATCACCATGATGAGCACGATTGCGAGAACCAGTGAATGCCTTGAACATGTTGAAGGGCATCCTCAAGGTGCAGGTGATGCTTTAAAGGCTAGTGGTCGCTAGGTTTAAGAATTTATGGCGGGTGGGCACGAGGCAGCCGTATGGGCTGGGCGTGGCAACGAATGATTGATATCAATGAATGTAACAACTTCGAGGGGGTGTTCGTGTGGTCATACTTTAAGTGCCATCTATACATTCCGGACGATCGCCACCAAATAAATTCCATGTTGCTGCTGTACAATCTCATTCGTACCAGGAAAAGCCCTCAGACCATCGTGTAGACCCTAGTCCACTTGGAATATCCTCAAGATTGCTATTTATTTAAAGGTACCGAGCGCAAGATGGGCTCCACCTGGCCGCATCACTTGACACGCCACCAGCCGCCAGTATTACAGCTGTGTCCAACTAGGACATCAGGCCGCTCAAAGTACCGCCTTGATGCTGAAGTTGCTTCACCTGCCCAAGAGCGTGAGCGACTTTACCAATCGCTTCCGCGGTTGCTGCAATACTCGACGGATCCAAGAGATTGGGGTTGGTGCATGTCATGATAAGTCTGTCGGACAACGTTCCAAGGGCAAAATCCAGTGCATGGATAGATGCATCGAGAGGTACGGAAGCGGTCGGCATAGCAGCGAGCTGCCCGCCGCGATAAGCACGATAAGCATTTAATTTCGAAAGATCGTGTAGATACTTACTAGCTGAGTACTTCGCAATTCAGAACTCGCCCGGCAGGGAAGATCCACGGTCAGCTGGTTCCAACGTCAAAGAGAGATTCCCTACAACCATAACAAACCTACCTTGGGGGTCTGAAGGGGGGGATCAAGAGTGGGAAGCTGAATTGGCTGTGGGCTATTTTGGGATATAGCCCTGCTTCTGTTGGACTGTCCTGGTTGCTGCGAGCCTCTAGTGAGCCCGTGTTCAGGTGCCGAGGCTGCCGCAAAAACGGGGACAAGACGCTGCCATTCTTCAGAGTCCTCGGTAATGTATATGGTCCCACATATGACACATTCCTGTTAGGAGGACATTATACGTAATGACCAGGCTTGCGAGATCGTCACCAACCTTGCGTGGCTCTTTGTCAATGCCTGTTTTGGGGGGCCTAACAAGCGGAACGCCATAACATCGGGTGCTAGGACATTCCTCTGCTAGCATCGCCCACCCCTTTAGCAAACGCTTCCCAATTTCGGTCGACGCCTGATCTGACTGCTGGCGACGTCGAATCGTGTCCTCGGTCTCAACTGGAGGGGCGAAGGTAGGCGAGCTCAAGGTGCTGGAGATATCCGTGGGCGGGGTTGATGGCCGTGAACCAGGTGATGTAGAGGGAACAGTTGAGGATGATTGAGACTCCATTCCGTCACTCCTGGACGACTGAGCTTTATCGTAGGGGTAATGCCTCCATTAATGCGATAACAAGGGACTGGCTCACTTTTTGGAGGTCCGTCGCAGTTGGCGCAATAGCGAATAATAGGTTGTTGGCCATCCGGCGACCTCAGTAGAGGCACCCCTCTGCAAGGTGGTGCAGGACAGAGGGAATCTGTGAGCACCTGAGATGACATTCCTGTGAGTCAGATTCCGCTGAGGGACAAGGACCATACCCATCCTTTCAACATGTACTCTCCGAGTTTGGTGGACACATCGACGACCCTAGTCATATTGCTGAATCTAGAGATATGAGCGGTAGGCAGTCCGCCCATAGTTGTAGGGATTTGATGAAAGATGAATCAGTTGCGCGAGAAGGAAAAGAAAAATGGGTGCTTACGCTGGGATGCTGGGCCGGAGTCAGTGCAGGCGCGGGTTCGGGCGGTGCGCACTGCGATCAGTGTCGCTGAGCACGTGACGCTCGGACGGTACAGTGCCACGTCGGACGGTCGCGTCGCACTAACACTCAAGGCTCCAAATTCGAGCCTCTTTCGCGTCATGAGATGGCCAAAACAATGGCCCGTCCCACTCGCGGTCTATCTTTTGACAGTTCTTGAACACCCCATCATTGCTCAAGCATCTACTGCTAGACCGAGTGTATGGACCAGTCAGCGGAAACAGACTTTCCGGTACGTCTTTGACTCCATGGTTTCGTTGGAAGACCCACGTGTAACACCGTGTAGAAACGCCACTCGCGATCTGTGGTATCATGGTTTCAACAATTACATGTCGAAGGGTGCGTTTTTTTAGCGTTTGCTCGCTCATGCCCTCGCCAAACCAGTTTACAGCTTTTCCGCTTGATGAGGTGACTTGGTTTCAATAATACATCAACTACACGATATTGATCGATGCAAGTTGTCACCGCTTTCCTGTACAGGGAGAGGTCCGGACTGGGAAAACCCGTATGGTTGTCTCGCACGCAGAGAACGACGCTAACGACAAACTAGAGCAAACATACCATTCAACGATGTGTCCGGAAATTTCTCCCTGACGCTTGTCGATGTTCTGGATACCCTGGTTGTACTCGATGACCCACCAGGTTTCCAAGACGCGGTCAAAAATGTCATCGATTGGGTTTCTTTCGACGTGAACACAAAACCACAAGTATTCGAAACGACAATTCGTGTCCTTGGTGGCCTCTTGTCTGGACATATATTTGCCGACGAGCCAGGCCAACCATTTTATCTTCCATGGTACCGGGGACAACTTTTAAACATGGCCTACGACCTCGGTAAGCGACTATTGCCTGCATTCGCAACTCCGACTGGGCTTCCGTACGCCAGAGTGGGTGTTACTTGCATTGATTGGACACCGAGATTCACACCTTCCCAGATCAATCTTCGGCATGGTGTTCCGAGAGGGGAATCTCTAGATACCTGTTGGTTATTTCTGTGGTTCAACGACAACATCAACATCTCATTCGATTCTAGGTACCGCCGGGGCAGGTAGTTTGATACTAGAGTTTGCTACATTGAGTAGACTCACTGGCGATGAGCGCTTCGAGAAGGTCGCCTACAAAGCGTACTTTGCATTGTGGAACCGCAAGTCCGACCTTGACTTAGTGTCCAACACCATCAACATTTGGACAGGCGTCAGTGCCAACTCCTCTTTCCTTCCCCCCTGGTACTTATTTTGATCTAGTTATGGACACCTCCAGAGGTCACGGGAATCGGCGCTGGCATAGACTCTTTCTATGAATATGCGCTGAAATGGTATATTCTAAGTGGTGTGTTATCTGTAATACTACCGACGTTAAATTCTTTCCTCATTATCATGTCGTAGGGGAAGTTGAATTCTTGGACGTCTGGCAAGAAGGGTACGCAGCGGTCATGCGATATGTTCGTTCTCTTGACGGTCACTCGGTAAGAATATGGTTCTCCTCTTCCCGTTACTCACCGTTGACCCGCTTCAGTACCGTATTGTCAACCCACACACAGGGGATCAGCTCTATACAACAATAGATTCGCTCTCTGCCTTCTGGCCAGGTTTACAGGTTCTCGGCGGAGATGTTGCTAATGCTATCAAATCTCATTTGATCTGTGGGTACCCGCATAACGTAGTATTTACTCATATGCTAATTCTTGCGTAGACTGGAACATATGGAGACGGCATTCAGGATTGCCTGAAGTGTGGGATGCACACGTTATGCAGGCGACATCCTTTCAATATCCCCTTCGCCCCGAATTTATCGAATCCACTTGGTACCTCTACAGGGTATGTAACGGTGGTAACGATCCAATCTGTCTTTTGCTCAGACATCAGTCAGGCCACTCGAGACACCTTCTACCTCGACGTTGGAGAGCGCGTTCTGAGGGATATTACCATCAGAGCAAAGGTAGACTGTGGACTCACGGGAATCAAAGACTTGCGCACCAACGCAAGGGACGACAGGATGGAATCATTTGCGCTTTCCGAAACCCTCAAGGTACTTGTTATCCTTTGTTCTGGATACACTCGGGATGGATCTAATCATGCATTTCAGTATCTGTACCTTCTTTTTGATGAAGAGAATCGTTTGAACAGTGATGATTCCCATTATGTGTTTAGCACGGAGGGTCATATTCTTTCCCTTCCAAAGCATGCCCTCAGGCCCATGTCAGCTGCGCGTCGAAGACTTCGCAGAGAAGAAAATCTCCAGTGCCCCGCATATCATCCTTTCCAAGGGTTCGTTCCGAATGGTGTCGTGGATGGCCTTATGCGTGGAGTGGGCTCGCGCCCCGACATTGACTACGCAAGAGAGCTGACCGGACTGAGACCTCAGTCATTGGATGAACACTATTGGTCCCCTGACGGCTGGTGTTTCTCACCTCAAGTCGAACCATTTGTGAGGCTTGCTTGCTGGGGTGTTTGATTCTTGACTCTTAAGTCATGGCAGACGTACAACTTTATCATGTCTCCTGGAGGGCACGTAGTTCCGGAGGACCTAAATCCAGGATACCAGAAACTGCAACTTGTTGCGGATGGATTTTTACTCCAGAACATCACTGGAATACGAGCTCATATCGTCAGTCGCCTCGATGGGAAAGGATATGACATTACCAAACGTGAGTGATTGATCTGTCTCGTCAAGATTGATGCTTAGTTCCGTACACTAGTCGGCCCACACTCTGTTCGGACTGGCCAGTTGGTCTACGTCAACGATACAGCACTATTCTTGCCAGAAGATGGATTTAGGACACAAATCCCTGACGTCCGTCTGCGGATATTCCTCGACAATATGGATGCTATGCTTCCAGCCCTTCCTGGGGTGGTAGAATTGAATGCCGATTTTCACGTAACTGCTCATACTGCTACATTCGGTGCAGACGTAACCGTGGCAAGAAGGCCGAAATCGCTGGCATTCGGGCGCCCTGAGGGTGTTCGGATTCGAAGAGACACCAGCAACTCGCTTGGATGTCAGCCTTTCGATCAAGATTTTGCTGGCGATGCTGCGTTCGTATGGAGGGGTGATTGTACCTTCCTAGAAAAGCTTATCTATGCTCGAGACGCAGGTGCCTCCGGCGTCGTGGTTGTCAACACCGACGACACACTCATCAATCCTTCGGCCAGTTCAGATGAAGTAGCAGCAGCCGGTGAGCTCCACGATGTTGCACTCGTACTGTTGTCGCATACGGCAGGGGAGAATATTGCTGCTATGTTGGATGCTCCTGGCTTGTTTGGATATGGTAATGTTCTATTTTCCATCGACTCAGACGGATGGTCTGGTCAACCGAAAGCTGAGGGAGACAAATATGGTGATCAAGGAGACCACACGCCACACGTACTGTACATCAACGGGCATCCCTTGTTAAACACCCGGTTGTTATAATACTATTTAGCTGGGCCCCTGGGACCATAATGCCTGACTTTTGCAGAGGGATTCTGTCAACCGCAAATTTATTCGGCCACGAGTAAATGTGGCGATGGTTCTATACTCGGGCATAGCATAAACTTGGCACCTTTTGTACTCTCGAAGAGGTGCTTCAGGGCTCATTTGATTTGCAGCTTTATCATGTATGACGACCAAGCCCATGGAGAAATACTAGTCCCTATGAAGCTTGTGCCAATCATCCGAGGAGCGCGGATCCTGGTTCGATAGCTCAAAGCGGGGATGCTTTCTGCGAAGAACGGTACCTGGGCTCAGGGTTGCAACGTTGAGCAGGCACATAGCGCCACGATATCGAGGTGAAACAGGCACGTAGTAAGCGTGAAAAGCACCGCGAACCAACAAACATAGTGGAAACAGAACAACTAAGAGACAGTAAAGGCACTGCCGGCGTTGCAGAAATATGTGCTCAGTAACAATGGCTTCGCAGCCTGCCAACCGTGACCGCAGATTTGATAATTAGTCAAAGTAATCCAGCGGTATGTCAAACCTTTCGTCTAAAAGCTGGCATGAGTTGCCAATTACCTGCGAAACTCAACCGAGCATACAACTCGGTTTCAAGGTAGCAACGACGGGGACTGATACGTTGACTCACATGCTATCCTACGCGCCTTCGTTGCAGCTAAGAAGCAAATACACTATATCGACACTATCTACAAACAATTGATTTCAATAGTGCAAGATGGGCACAACGATAAGCAAATAAAGTTTCAACGTGCCGGGGAGTGAGTTATTCTTGGATGATTGAATAAACAGGATCTTCGATGGTCCAGTTTTTCCGCAACGCCGAAACCTCGACAATAAACAAGTACTCCAAGATGTTCCCGCCCTGCATACGGACAAGTGAACCTGCTGCACTGGCGGAGCCTCCTGGGATAGGGTGGAGGCTGAGTAACGTGTCACTGTGGAGGCTGTACGCATACGCACCAGTAGCGATGAGATCGTCCACGATGACAACGTTTTGTCCGTACCGGATAGCTCCCTCTTGCATCTCGAATGTATCCTGTATGAATAACCAATCAGGAGTGACACGGGCAGGGAGACAACCGGCGGACAATGCCATATTCTTTCTCATACGAGGCTTGCTTGCATGGTCCCGGAAGTTTTCCCTTTTTCCTCACTGGCACAAAGGCAGCGCCAAGTCGCAAAGCGATGAGTGGACCGATGAGGAACCCTCTCGCGTCCAAGCCGACGACGACATCCACCTTCTTGCGGACTGACTTGGGTATCGTGTGAGAGGTGATGTGATAGACAAAGTGGGTGATCAGCGTCTCGAGCGCGACAGGATCACGGAAGATGGGGAATATGTCAAGGAAAACGATGCCCTGGTGGGAGGTAACCAACCACAAGGCAAAGATTCAGTGTACGGAAGACGGACCGGTTTGGGGAAGTCTGGGTATCTTGTGACGATACTCTGCAAAAAATCAATGTCAGACATGGGGGACTCCGGACTGGGAGTGGTGGGGAGATGTGACCCTTGGGTATGCAAACCAGGGAAGAAAAAAATCAGTTGGAATTGCCGTGAAGCAATGACGGAAGCAACTAATTAGAATTTTCACGCAAAGATTAACTAAGAAATGAGTTCGGCAGAATTTGATGGCTAGGTAGACGTGGGAAAGTCACTCTGATTGGACGATCTAGAAGGGAGATATCATCACAACATCGCTGATATTCATATAGCCTACGTGAAACGTATTCAAGTAGCATATACTTTGCTGATGGGAAGAGTGTGATGGACACTTCATCAAGGGAAACAAATACTATCACTGGATCAACAGATTCCGGGAAAAAATGCACATACAAAGGAGAATTCAACAAGACATGGACTCGGAAGCAGTTTATGGATTTGTCGTGACCCACCCAGTTTCCGGAAGCTTACTGCGCCAAAACGGTCGGTTATGAAGGTCACCGGAAGACCGGTGACCAGAAAACTTGGGAACCTGAAACAAAGATAGCCGAGTGTGGAACTTGTTCCCTAGAATGTCTCAATTATTATATCGTCGGTCGCGCCACTTCAGTTGGCGAGATTGGTGCCGCCCGGCGCCCACATTGACTGGCTGGCAGACTATTATGATACGCACGCAAGATGTTATGGATGGGTCACGATAGTCATAGTACCCTTGCAAATGCATAAGCAAACTGAGATCTTGAGTAGTACAAAGGTAGACAGCAAGGTGAGAGGGCGTCTTAGACAGACTCCAAAATCTCAGGCTCCTTGAACTCCTTCACTACCCGTGTACCAGTCTCCTGTTAGAAACCATCAGTGCCTGGCATCATCGGCGAGTACAAGAGTCACTGACGTCAGTCGACTCGCCGTGTAGCTCAAGTAGCTTTGAGACGTCAAATTTAGGTGCTTTGAGGATCTTGGCCTTGCGGATGTAGACATTTTGTAGTGGGTAGATATTGCGTGTGTGCTTCTCGATCTCACGTCCGATCGCCTCTGGAACAAACTTTTGCACCAACTCTTTCAAATCGCAGCTAGTTGCCTCCCGGGTCATGATCTCGAACATCTTCTTGCGAATCTCGCGGATTTGGCTCGTTTGGGCGTAGGTTGTTTTGCGCACTTGGTTTGGACGGCGCTTTGTGAAGGCGATAGCAAAGAGACGGAGGAGGTAGCCATCTGTGGTCTTGACATCGACGTGTGCCTCGATGAGAGTTTGCCATTTACGAACAAGGGAGCGGAGCTTGTCCGATGTAAAGTCCATGCCATGGAAGTTGGTAAGACAGTTCTTGCCCTGCACTTCGTCAATCCGCAACTTTATTTTTCGGAAGGATTGTTCTTCGTCTTTATTGAGATCTGCCAGAGAGACCTCAATGATACGACCCTTTAGCGAGTCGTTGGCGTTTTCTGCAAAACATGGTCAGAAGACGAGGGCAATTCGAAGAGTATGCATACTCAATCCTTGTGATCGGTTGACAAGGGTCTTTCCGATGTTCCTGACCTCGAAGGTGGAAGGAACCTTGATGTCATACCATTCTGAAGAGCGATGAGATGGGGCTGACGTTGCACGCGCACAGACGTACCCTTGCGAGAGAAGGGGTCGACAACCTTTTTCTTGATGCCCTTCTTGCCCTTGGAGAGACGTTTGTTCTCGGGGGACGTTAGGCGATGGATAACTGAGGGATTTGTAAACGTACCTTTCCTACAGCCATGATGGGGAACGAAGTGAGCCGGCAGTTTGGACTGGCTGTGGTGTGAAGTTGACACTGAGCCGTCCTCAAAGTTGTGTATGGTACCCGGTGGCTTGAACCTTAATTCGTGTGCTGTTACAGGTATTCCCACGCCACACTCTACCTTAGAGCGATGACATTGACATTGACCCGCTCGCTGTTCGAGGCGGCGTGCAAAGCGTTTGTACAACACCGACATGATTGGGTTTGGGTAGAACACGCTGTTTCACCAGGCTTTGGCTACATGCACCGGACGGTCCCGCTCCAGAAGCCATCGGTTACCGGAGCAGACCCACTCGAGTCCGCTGATGACCCTGCAGCGGCCCTGCCCCTTCCTGACCACCTCATCTGCCACCAATCCGTCGTGTTCTCCCCGACCTTCCAAATCCCAACTTTTTATTTTTCTGTGTGTGACTCCAGTACGTGAGACGTCCATTGTTGTTTTCTCGCTACATTTTTTCTCAGCGGGTTCACCTCTTGGCCTTTCGGATGTTATGCACACCTCGTTGCTTCGCAAGCACGCCCTTGATGGCATGGAGGCGACTGCCTTCTCAATAGGCGACCCAGCCTCCAATTTTCCGCTTCTCTCATTCGGTGATCATCCTTCTCTCGGCTCTCAGTGTTGGTACCTGCATCCATGTGAGACGGGCCCTGCCGTTGAAGAGATGCTCGCAGCCTGGTCGGATGCACGCCCGCAGGACTCGGCTCAGCATGACCGGTGGTTGGAAGCGTGGTTCTTAGTGCTTAGTTGTGTGGTGGACCTTGGCCTGTGACATGGCAGATATAGACTAGGTACCTGCCTGGGAACTCCGTTAGCTTCGCTTAGTCGTGAATTGGTCGGATCTTTCATTCTGTTTGCTCCCTGAACGTTCCCCGGAACGTTGCCTTTGCGAACGGGTGAAACAGCCTCAGATCGCAAACTCATTTCATCTGTGTCGGATTGTCCCGATATCATTTTTTATCGCGCGATTTAAACTCGAGGCCTCATGCTTTTGACGGCACGTCTCGTCTCACTCTCCCGTCCTGCTCTCTTCTCATCCTTTTCTCGCACTATGGTACGTTCTTTCCCTCCTTGTTCCCAACGATGGCCAACACAAACACGCAGTCCACCCACGAAGCCGTCATCGTTGCTGCATCCAGGACACCCGTCGGATCGCTTAATGGATCGCTCAAGAGCTTGACTGCGCCACAACTCGGTACAATCGCTCTCAAGCATGCCTTCCAGCAGTCAAAAGTAGACCCCGCGAAGGCAGAGGAAATCTACTTTGGCAACGTCGTTCAAGCTGGCGTCGGTCAATCCCCAGCCCGCCAGGTTGCTCTCAGTGCAGGCATGAAGCCCTCTTCAGACGCAACCACCATCAACAAGGTCTGCGCGAGTGGCTTGAAATCCGTCATGCTTGCTGCCCAGAGCATCGAGTCTGGGTACAAAAGTGTCGTCGTCGCTGGCGGCATGGAGAGCATGAGCAATGCACCGTGCGCCGCATCTCTGTCCATTTCCATCTGGCAACTCATCCGTGTTACTAATAGTTTCCTTTTGCCCCGCACGAATCCGCTATTCGGCAAGTTTGAGGCAAGGGACTCTCTTGAGATCGACGGTCTTTGGGATGTCTACAATAACTTTGCAATGGGCAACTGCGGTGAAGTCGCTGCCGAGAAGTATGGTATCACCCGAGAGTCGATGGATGCACATGCCATAGAATCATACAAGCGCGCTGATAGAGCTTGGAAAGAAGGTGTCTTTAACAACGAGATCGCCCCTGTAATAATCAAGGGAAAGAAAGGTGACACCGTAGTGAAGGAAGACGAAGAGTACAAGAAAGTCATTTTTGACAAGGTTCCCTCGCTCAAGTCTGCCTTCAAGCCTGGCGGCTCCATAACAGCAGCCAACTCATCCAACCTGAACGATGGTGCCTCGGCGTTAATTCTTATGTCGGCTGAGAGGGCAAAGGAGCTGGGGGTGAAGCCTCTCGCAAAGGTTGTCTGTATGTTTGGTTTGGTTCATCTGTCAACCAATCGGCCACTGATCCCCGGGAAAACAGCGTACGCTGATGCAGGTGTCGAACCTATTGATTTCCCTTTGGCTCCTACTGTCGCTCTGCCCAAAGCACTGGAGAGGGCCAACTTGACTGTGGATGACATTGCACGTTTCGAAATAAACGAGGCTTTCTCAGTCGTCGTCCGACTTGCGGAGAAGTTGCTCCAGATTGACCCTGCAAAGATAAATGTTGATGGGTAAGCAACTGATGGTTTGATCGTCATGGTCACATGTTGAAGTATTATTACTCAGTGGCGCTGTCGCACTGGGTCATGCTATCGGAAACTCTGGAGCTCGGATTACTGTTTCACTTGTCCATGCTCTGAAAACAGGTGAATATGGTGCGGCCGGTATATGCAATGGTGTAAGTCGATGTGTTCTATCTTTTCAAGTCTCTGAAATCTGTTCCCAGGGAGGTGCTGCATCTGCTCTTGTCATCCAGAAACTGTGAAGGGGAATGTGCTTGGCATTGTATGGCATCTGACGAAAATAATCATATTTTTCTCACTAGAACCTCAAACTCCTGACCCTAATATGCGCCACTCCGTTCAAGGTATGTCAGAAAACGGCAAACCTCCCCAACCTCCATGCCCTCCCAGGCCCATGCACTCACGCTATAAATGTCTATGCTCTTATCTTTTCCCCGGATTCCCTTGGTTGACGTTTGCGCGTCAGTTGTTATCGGTCGCAGACACCACGCCGGTGTATATGTCGTGCGAGAAAATAGTCTTGAGTCTTGAGTCCCTCAGAGGATAAGAATCGGCTTGATAGCTATCTCCGTCGGTGTCCCCACGTCTCCAATGTCTTCCGAGCCTGGAATGCTTAAGCATGTCGAATCCGAGAAGAACACTGATGACTTCGAGGAAAAGGCTGATTTGGGTTCTTTCGATGCAGCAGACGGAGATGAAGCCCTGCAACTCGTCGGCATGGAAGTCAAAGAACATTTCAGCGAGGAATTTAACAGAAAGCTTCGAAGGAAATTGGTACGTAACTTTCGCCCACTTCGAATGTTGGTTGTCATCAATGGATGGATTGTAGGACTTCGTCATTCCGACCATATCAGCGGCAGTTTACTTCACTCAATTCCTGTACGTCCACCACACGTTCTCCTAACGTCTTAAGCACTCACTTGCTTACATCTAGCGACAAGACTGCTTTGAACTATGCAAGGCAAGGGACAATGTCAATCTGACTCGACTCTTATTAAGTTTTAACAGTGTCATGGGCTTTCCCATAGTGGGCCAGGTAAAGGTTTTGCTAGTGTTGCATTCCTTGGCTTATCTTCCCTGCAGCACTATAACTTAGTATCCATGGCCTTTTATCTCGGTAATTTGGATCGTTCTTTACGGGTTTTCGCCTGACGGGTAGTAGGATTCCTGTTCTGGGAGTTTCCTACTGTGTACATATCCCAAAAACTGAGATTGGCCAAGTATCTGGGTGAGAATGCTGTACATCGGTCAAGACGCGGTTGTTGATAATGTTCCAGGCGCCAACATTGTTCTCTGGGGAGCGTTACTTATGTTACACGCATCTACAAACAATTTCGGAGCTTTCTTCGCCTTACGTTTCCTGCTGGGTGTGTTGGTGCAGTGATTGATCGCTGTCTCTGTTAACGTTGGTGAATCTCGTTGCAGGCATGTGCGAATCTTGCGTGGCCCCCAGTTTGATTTTGATCGTTTCCATGTTCTACAAGAAGGACGAACAGGTTTGCTGAGATTCCTGAAGCTGTGACTAAGCAACTCATGATGTGTCTAGGCTACCAGGATTTCGTGGTTTTATGTCATGGTCAGGGCATCACATACTAAATCTGCAGGCATTGATCCGTCTTTTACAGAACGGCCTCACACAAGTCTTTGGAGGCTTCATCGCTTATGTTCGTCGAATGTATGGAATCCAGTGACTTTGCTCACGAGGACGTGATAGGGTATCTCCTTCTATGACGGCAAAGCTATTCCGACATACAAGATCCTTTACTTACTCCTAGGGGGGTTGGCGATTGTCGTCGGAATCATTGTTTTGATCTGGCTTCCCGATTCGCCTGTCCACGCTCGAATGCTAAGCAGAGAGGAGCGAATCGCCGCTTTGGAGCGCGTTCGTAACGATCAAGGAGGGACAGAAAACAAGATGATCAAAATGGATCAGATCAAGGAGGCTCTCACCGACATCAGGACTTGGTTGGTCGTGTTGTCGACGGTGCTTAGTATGTGCTTCGTCACGACTCATATGACACGATTGACACATCCTGTAGCGAGTATTCCAAATGGCGCACTGAGCAACTGTAAGGTGGTTGTAACAAGATCCGATGGAGTGCTGACTGTTGCTTTACCAGTCGGTAACATTATCATCAAGAGCTTTGGATATACGTATGTCGCTACATAAACGCGTCAACTAGATATCTGATTTGATGTGCCAGAACGAAGCAAACGTTGATACTCTCCACACCTGGAGGTGCCATCGGATCCGCAATGGTCCTGTTTTGCGGCTGGTATTCAGATAAGAAGGTATGATCCAGGCATCGTCTATGGGTTGAGCAGGGATTCATCGTTCTACTCAGAATGAGAGGATGACACCTATTGTCATTGCTCTAGTACCTACTATCGTCGGTGCAGGTGAGCGACAATATTACAGTAGCTGCTTTTCCTGAAGCTACCTGTCTGCCAGCAATGATGATCGGGCTACAAGGCACCGGAGAGAAAAGCGTACTCTTGTTTGGTACGAACCCGAATTTTTGCCGCATTTCACGTTTGCTGACTCGACATCCCTAGCATCCTACTTGACGGGCACGTTTGGCAGTGCCCTGTCAACCATCTACGCCTATAATGCCAGTAACACGAGTGGTCATACCAAAAAGGTCAGCCGCCCACCTCTTTCCCACTCGTGCTGACAACCCTTGACGTGACAAAGGTTACGATCAATGCGATGACGCTAGCGACGTTTAGTGTGGGCAATATCATCGGCACGGAGATTTTGCAACCCAAGGACGCCCCTGGATACATCCCAGGCAAGACTGCGATCATGGTAATCCTGATTGTGCAACTCGTCGTGTGCTTCCTCCTCCGTTGGATCAACATCCGCTTGAACAAGCAACGTCAGAAGAAGCTGGCGGAGGAAAAGACACGTCGTGGATGGAGTGATGCGGACGTCCAGCGGGAAAGAGAACGACATGCGTTTGCCGATCTCACGGACAAACAGTGAGTAACGTTGCATGTCCGATTCTGGATGTGAATTTGATGGGAGTTTCTTCCTCTCCACAGGAACCTGTTCTTCGTATACACGGCATAATGACATGTCTTAGCTGACGGTTTGTGTAATAATGTCCACGGTCTCTTGAGGTTTGAGAATCAGACCTTTGTACGCTTACTTTACGGAATTCGTTGATCAATGAACCATCTTCTAGTCTTATGAAACCTAATCTTAACGTGAAACGCACGATAGTCGTATAACTTCGTGGATTAAGCCTACATAAGGCCGACGAATATAGCACTCTCTCATTCTCACCCATGTCACTATGCTTTCCTCTGAATCCCACTTATGCCAACCACTCAGCCTAGATCTCCGAGCTGGTTCAGCATTTACCTGTGACGAGAAAGGGCTTAGTCACCTTTCACTGAGGCACAAAGAAGACACCCTACCTTGGATGGTCTTCAGATACGCACGGACAATACTTGGAGCATCCTCCATGAGCGAATCCTCCGGTTCCCATGTGGCCTCGTCCTCAGAGTACCCCTCCCAGAAGACATGAAACTCTCGTACACCGTCCACCACCCGATGACCTTGAATAGATTCCACAGTGAACTTCTCTAGGACCTCCGCCTCGGCTTCTTTTAGAGACTTGATACGCAAAACGAGCCGGGACTTGTTTGACCAAGCCTTTGGGAGTCGTATTTTGCCCAGTTTGCCTGGCACGAATGGGCGACCCGGGGATTTTTTGGTACACTGGCGGATATACTTGTCCAGTTCGCAGAGCGTGTGCTCGATGTCACAGAGCATCATGGGAAGGCTGTTGGGACCAAGGCCATTAAACTTTATACCCAAACGCTCAAAGTGTTCGTGCTGGGTGATCTGCATCCATCGAACAATGTCAACTTCCACCGAGCGGGGAATGGCATCGCGGATGCACCTCTGTAGCCCCCTCCTGGAGCCGAGACCTATCACCACAAGGTCATGCTCGGAAAAGTGGATGACATCCGAATAGGACAAGTTCAAAACTAGTTGATAAGCGGTAAAATCGCCCATGCTTTTGTATGTCAGCAGGTACTCGAAGACGTCCGCCAGATACTTTGCGTCTCGGAGTTGGGCGGGCAATTCCCGCATGAGGACCTCGAGGAATGCCAGGTGATTCATAAAATTTTCGGCGAACCCCAGTTCGGGTGCAGGTTTCTGATATGCGCCTGTGTAGATGGCGATGCCCTTGTTGTACAAGTCCCGGAGGACCTTCTCGTAATTGGCGCGCTTGTAGGCCTGCCAAGTGAACGGCTGGATGTTTTTGCGCAGCGTCTCGTACGTCCGGATGCTGGTGTACGTGCTGAAGAGGAGGACACGAAATGTGACTTCCTCGCGTCGCTGCGGGCCCTTTTCGATGACTTCGGCGACAATATACTGGCTAACGCGATCAAGCACTCGAAAGGTATTGCAAAACTTGTTGTGTGCAAGAATAGGATCCGTCGACCAGCTATCGCGACGCGTGTCAGACGCAAGAAAGAAGAAAAAAAGTGGAACTTGTCTAAAATAAGCTTACGGAGGAGGAAGACCGGCACGACGTTTTTCGTCGATGGCATGCCTTTCCGCTGCCAACCTCCAAAAAGTGTCGAACGCTTGGGTAAATCTGTACTCCCTCTGACCAATGGTGACCGTCATTGGAGGTGGAGTCGCGTCGGCAAAATGGAGTTGAGAACACGTCTTTGAACGTTTGTTGCATGTGTCGGACGCGTCACTGTCTTCGAGGGCAGCATTACCGCGTTTCATTGACGAGGGCTGATGAGCCTGGTAGTAGGACGCGTTCAGTTAGTATTAGGACGCGTAAAATGTGGAGATAGTCCTACAAAGTCTTAGCTGTGTTCGTCGTTTGGGGTTTCAGAAAAATGAAACGTCAAAAGGCTGTTATATTTTTGAAGCGAAACGCGGAGTCAATGCCGAACGAGTACGTAACATCGGCCCAAGGAGGGGATTGTTGCCATCTACCACCACCATGGACTGCAGGCAAGACAAGCATCAGTTCGTCCAACAGTACGTCGAACGACAGAAAGCCTATTTGCCGACATATACCACCGAGCACCCTTGGAACGAGCGCCATGTCAATGAAACGCCTTCCAAGCCGTTACGGGGTGGTGACTTTGGATTCGATACCCCTGTTCTCCGTCCACGAGTGCCAGTGAAGAAAACCTCTCAATCCAAGCTCACACAACGAGTGGGACAGAGCAAGTCACGCACGCACCCAACCGAATCGGGTCCACCTCCGAGCCTGAGCCCGCCCCCTGCTCCTGGAAAGGTGACCGAAACTCAAAGTCCCGCTCTGAGCAAGCCTCGACCCAAACGGAAGAAAGCCTCGACACCGAGTGACGCCGAGAACGAGCGTGCGGCTAGTAGGTCACTCTCATGTATTTTCCGATATCGCTTTAGACGAGTTGAATACACGCAGGACTAGCGGATCGCCGAGAGCGCAAGAGGAAGAAACGCGCCATCGTAAATCCTCCACAGCAGGACGATGACGCCACACCTGCTGCAGCCCTCCAAAAAGGAAGAACGAGCAGCCAGAAAGCAAAGAAGCCCGCCGCATTGGCGCTCTTGTACGGATTTTCCGCCACGAATGTCACAAAGGACAGGCTGACGGTGGGGCATTTGATGATATGCTGCGTTCCATGCCCTCATGTACTCTGCAGTTGAAACCAGCACCTTCCCTTGGTGTGTTTAGCAAGGGGAGAGCATCAGCGAAAAAGCAAGTAACTGCCACAAGGAAGTCTTGTAAGTAATCTATTGTTGTAGCCGAGAATGCAGCGCTCAAGGACTCAGCATCGAGAGAGGTTTTCTCCGAATCCGCGTTTTTGAATAAGCCGAGTGAGCAGGCTGCTGACCATTCAAAGGTTGTCGACAATCCGGATGACAGTTCGGTTTCATCGATTCCTAACGACCGCAAGGCTCAAGCCACCCGCATTACAAAGCCTACAAGGATGGATCGAGGCAATCGTACCGAAACCACCGCTTTGAAAGTACCACAAGCACCGACTCGCACCACAGTCGAGTCAGAGGTGTGGGACATCGAACTGCAGAGCAAGCTGCCCTCCACTGCGCATGGTGTTCCGAGCGAGCCTGAAGCAAGCGGTTCGGTTCCCGTCGTCCTCGATCTCCGTGGGACAGAATGGACTGCGTCTCTCGATATAGCAGACAAACAGAGCAAGACCCGGACTCGGAGCTTGTCAAGAGCGCGCTCTTTTGACCACAGTCCCCCGTTGGCAATATCGGATCTAGATATGCTTGGTCACCCACATGCTGCGGATGCTCCATCGATCCATCCTTCCCACTCCGCATCTCAGGTAGGATGCCGTGTTATTAGCACCCAACCATCCGATGCGCGCCAAGTGACGTCAAAGTACTTTATCGAGCCCGAGGCAGTGTTGATGCAAGAGTTTGCCGCAAACTGCGCGCAGAGTGTGAGACCAAATGAAGGCCTCGATGTACTCGATTCCCGAACCCCAGATCCTACGTTGGACTCGCAGACGATTCCCAGTGTGGCTTCTCCGATCAACACCCTGAGCAGTGTTGCTCAGCGCATGGTAGAGTTCCAAACGCGGTACGACATAGCCCCACTCGAGTTCCCGAGCGACTGTTCCCCGTACGACGACTGCTACGCACATGTGCCCCTGGAACCCCGTGGAGGTCTAGATGATGGCTATGTCGAATGTTCTGCCGTGGGGACACAAGGTGACCAGGAGCATCGCCATGCCTCCCGCTGCGCCACCTCTGATGACGTAATGTGTTGTTCTTGTGATGGGACGATTGATCCGTTGGCGCCGGAATACGAGGAAGCGCCATGGTTTTGTACGGGCGAGACTCTCCAAGATTCCGCCATGTACGAGGATGAAGGCGTCGAGGGCGACGACGGGTCAATTTGTTGGGATGAACAGTCGGGAGAGGATGTGGCAGAATTTTTGGAAGGACGAGCATTGTTGCTTGGTGTTCCAGAGTGGCCAGGGCGTGTTGGACTGTCGGGACTGGCTCAAGCGGAGATGGACGTTGCCAACCGACTGCAGGGTCACTGGCGCCGACAGCGGCTATCGTAATAGGATAATACAGGAAAGTAAACTAGATATGGAAGCGGGCGCGGGACATGCGGCGGTTACATCCTGTGGATGACTCTTCCTTGGTGATCGATTTCTCTACCGTGCTCATCGAGATAGCGCCTGTTATCAACTGCGCCCAAGAACCATGGACCTGAGCGAACAGAATTGCTCCTATGGTGTCTCGAGTCATCTCTGAAGCTAGAAAAAGAGTTGTGACGCCTGCGATGGTCATTTGTATGGGTATGAGGAGGTCTGTGATGAGACTGATGATAGTGGTGATCATATTGATCGGGACGATCCACGCCAAAGAATTGGCGGATGCGATCACTGATGGAGGGGGCACGCTCGCGCGGATAGTGGTGGTGGGGAGTGGGATAGTGAGATTGAGATTGAGGGAGGTGCGAGTGGCCGGAGTGGGCAGAGTGAGCAGAGTGGGTATAGTGCGGGATGTGTTGCGCAGAGTGCGAGGGGTGGTAGTGATGAGAAGACTGCGAGGGATGACGATGACGATGGTCCTAGACAAAAGATGAGAAGGCATCAAAGGAGAGGTGGACGAGAGACGGACACTCTGGGTGTAGACTACGTTTGGTGGATAGACGGCATGCTCGCGGTGACCAGAATGGCTGTGGGAGCGATGGTGAGAGTGTCTGCTGGCGCTCCTTGAGCGAGGAGCGGGCACGGCGAGGAAGACGGGTGAGTGAGACGAGTGGGAGTGGGAGTGGGAGTAGGAGGGGGATGAGGGGAACGGATAAGCCATGATGGGCGCATCTCTGATCCGAACAAAGGGTATAAGTAATTAGTAACTCGGAACGGAATTCGGATGTGTAACTTGGGATGAATCGAACTGGCTGGTCTCGTCTCCTCGTCCGACTACAACACGACAAGTCTGGCCCGCCCGTCCCCTCCCCCTCCCGCTCTCCCCCACCACACACAGCACCTCCCTTTCACACTCATGCCTTCTTCCGCGCCCTCGATCGCTCATTCCCGACCCCAACCGCCCGCAGCCTCATGCGCGCAACCCGCGCTCTCCTCGTCGACCGCATCGGAAGAGTAAAGCGCGACGGTCTCACCGTAAAAGACCTCGACAACGTGCGTACCCATCTCCACCATCGCACTAGCCCGTCACCCACCCCGACTAGCAAGCATACCTATTCCGCGCAGCCCTCTCTGAAATGAGAGCTGAACAGAGCGCTCGTTCTCGGAACGAAAGCGCCGCTATACGGGCCACCATTGCCGCACTTCGCAGGGAAGTAGACAGGCTCGACGTAAAGATGAAAGAAGACCTCGGAAACCTCAAACACGAGTATGTCCTCCCCAGTCTTTCCTCGTCCCCGTCCGACCCATTTGGCAGGATCCAAATGGAACTTGATACCCGCAAGAACGAAAGCAAGTCGGACTTGAAGCAGCAGAGTATCGCTATCGAGGTCCGTTCACTTCTCTATCCCAGATCCCGTCTCGATCTCACCCCCTGTGTGCAGGAAGTCCTGAACAAAGCCATCGTCGAACTCGGTGACCTCCGCGCGAACATGGAAGAAGTAAAGTGGGACAATATGCGCAAGGCAGTCGGTGATTACCATCCATCTCCTCTCCTCTTCCTTTCCCTCATCTCCCTTGTCCCAGCTGCACTCACCGCCTTTCTTTTTCTCATCGTCTTCTCCATGGAGTTGTATCACATTAGTCAAACGACACCCCCCGCGACACAGACCCATCACTCAGAGGCAGGCGACGACGAGACCTTCCATTCGTAGTACCTGTTCCCCCATCATATGCTACACTCGAGTAATTTCTTTATCACAACCCACCCTCGTTTATTTTTAATACATAAACATTCACTTGACCTCGAGTTTGGAGAGCTTGTCCGTAACCTCTGCCTCGTCTCGCGTGGGCTCTGCAACAGCCCTATCTGTACCCTCCTCAGCCCCTTTGGTCGATCCAGGTGTCCTGGCTGTCGTTGGAGCCTTTCCCCCGCTTTCATCATCTTCATCGTCCTCCCAGCTGTCTTTCACCGCTTCTATCTTTTCCGCTGCCTTTCTTGCCCTTTGGTTGGCACGCTTCTTTGCATTCTTGTTTGGCGGTGGGGTGCTCGTCACTTTTGCTTTCTGTTGCGATTCGCTCGTCGGTGCCACCCAGCCCAGTATATGCCCCTTGGGAAGGGCAGTAGCATCCATGGCTTGTTGACGCGTACCACGGAAGCGCGAAACGTCCTCCTGGGGTGTGAACCCCGGCCGAATCTTGATTTCCTTACGAACGCTGGGGCCAGATGAGCAAACAGGGTCTATGATGTGTGTCATAACCACGCTACGCACGATCCATCTGTTCGCCGTGACTCGGGGATGACCCGCTCGAGCGTGCGTGGGTCTACGGCGATACCGGACGCAGATTGTTGTGGGAAGAGAGACGGTCTCGACATGGTACGGGTGATAGTCGCGAGCGCGTTCGGAGTTGGAATCCATCTTATCTTTTGCCTTCGTCGTCGTGCGCGATGCGCTACGCCGCCTTTGTCACTGGCCCAGCCGGCGCAGGAAAATCGACGTTTTGCAATTCCTTTGCTACACATCTCCGTCTGTCCAGGCGCACCGCCCACACCGTCAACCTCGACCCCGCCGCAACAGGTGATGCTTTCGAATATGAACCTGCCATTGACATCAGGGAACTTGTCACGCTCGAAGACGTCATGTCCGAGATGGGAATGGGTCCCAACGGTGGTCTCGTCTATTGCTTTGAGTGAGTGAGTATGTCCCCGCCGGTGGTTGTTGGACATGTGCCCATGCTGCGAACAGATATCTCTTGGAGAATATAGACTGGCTCGAGGAAGAACTGGGCGGATTCGATGACGACTATCTCATCATCGATTGCCCTGGTCCGTACCTTCCATCGCTCACCGTTTCGAGATGGCTCACGCACCTCAGGCCAAATCGAGCTATATACACATCATCCATTCCTCCCCTCTCTCGCTCGCGCTCTGCAGCGGATGGGCATAAGGACCTGTGCTGTGTACCTCCTCGAGTCTCAGTTCATGGAAGACCGCTACAAATTCTTTAGGTACTCTATCCTTCACCCTGTATGCTCATTCTGACCACCTTTGCCAGCGGCGTCCTCTCCGCCATGTCTGCCATGGTCAACCTCGAACTCCCATGGATAAATATCATGTCAAAAATGGATCTCGTCTCGCCGTCTCCTTCCTCGGACACCACCCAACCGCGGAACGGCAGACGTGCGCGTCGGGACATTGCACGGTATCTCGATCCCGATCCACTGCTACTTGCGAATGCACGAGACGGGCATGACAGGATAGCAGAAAGAGAGAACAGCCGGTTCCATGAACTGAATAGGGCAATCGTCCAGTTGGTATGAATGCCTGATCTTGCGTTCTTGTGTGTGAGGTGTTGATCGTTCGTAAGATCGAGGACCACCCACTCGTTTCTTTCCTGCCTCTTGACCTCACATCGACCGAATCTCTTGAAGTTGTTGTCAGCCACATAGATTTTACAATGCAGTATGGTGAGGATGAGGAACCAAAAGAGGTATGCTTGTC
The DNA here is from genome assembly GCA_038093095.1 of Boletus insuetus. Taxonomy (NCBI): domain Eukaryota; kingdom Fungi; phylum Basidiomycota; class Agaricomycetes; order Boletales; family Boletaceae; genus Boletus; species Boletus insuetus. Next base: position 149,841 of record JBBPRQ010000002.1, on the reverse strand, counting down.
CAGTAGCAAGGAGTTTGGTGTTGACTGACGAGTCGATTCAGCCACGCGACTTGGACGAGGGTGATTTTGCGGACATGGAGTGATGGTACTAGTGTTGATGTACATAATACTTGCACCTTACTCATGACCATCCACGGGATCGGTGTCGACCTCTTACACGTCCCGCGCATGGCCGCCTTGGTCAGGCGAAGAGGAGCACACAAGATTGTCTCGCGTATTCTCAGTCCACCAGAACGAAGCGCTTTTAGTCGACTCTGGCCAGCAAACTCGGATGAAGCGACGCGATTCTTGGGAGTGCGGTATGTACGCGCTCGTCGTGTCTGCTTCGCATTTTGAATGGCCGCAGGTGGGCGGTGAAAGAAGCAGCCTACAAGGCATTGTACCCACTCAGACCGACCTGGAAGGAGCTCACATACGCCTCGTTTGATCCCCACACGGGGTCGAAACCCACACTAGCTTTTCATCCCAGCAGCAGCGCTGTCCCTGGCCAACGTCCAACGTTACACGTATCCGTCAGTCACGACGGCGAGTACATCCTTGCGCACGTCATCGCCGAGCACTCGGACGTGGTCTGACACCAACGAGTCACATTGTCATCATGCAGTGCGTGTTAGTCTACGCTATCTACTGTTTTTTCGCTCGACGGCTGCTTCGGCCACCAGTCGGGCCACCAGGGCTCCACTTTCCACCTCGCTCCGTCTGCAACGCCGGCTTGGTCTGTGAACAAGGCAATGCTTGAGCGCAGGTGTTCTAAACGGAGGAGGGCGAGGCCGACGGCGGTGCCAGGGCCCACGGATGGCGTAGCAATCGAAGTGAGGAGGGTGGATGTTCCGCGGAGGCGGGGTGTCCGAGCGGTCGAAGGGTCAGACCCGGTGTCGGGCGAGGGAATCGCTGATGGTTTGATGGCAAGGTGTAATGGTAGACCCGTACTTGGCGACGTCGTCGACAAGAGGACGGGAAGAATTCGTTTGCGTATCACGCCGGTATGATAAGTCCGCACTGTGAGCTCCTGTCCCACATAACACCCCTTGCGGAAATCGACTGCGAGGACCGGACGTGTCAGCGTCAATGTGAGATTGAGAAGAGGTCACGTACGTCCACCCATGACATCGAGGTTCGACTCGATGGGAAACGCATGTAAAGGCTGAATGTCGGCGCTGCCTTCCGGTACACCGTGCATGATTCGATGCAAGACGTATGCGTCCGGTGGCAGTACGTCGTGGGTCGAGGCTTCCTGTGCTGTATGGCGACGGTAGTGTGAGCTAAAGGAACAGGAGTGTCGAGCGACGCTACGAACGTTTGTCTCCTTTGGGGACGAGCAGTCTGCGACCCATACCGGGAGCACGACGGTCAAGGATGACGCCGTGCTCGGTGCCACATGGGGGGGCAGACCAGACGGGCTCGACGGCGCCGCTTGCTGCCCAGAGCCAGGACGTGTGTTGGACTGGGGGATGCTCGCCCCATGCTGCCCATACGTCCCATTCTTGTGTGACGTCGCGAATGCGGACCTTGGAGCGGAGGACGAAGCGTTTGAGCAGTGAGAGGAGGGGCGGGGATTCGGATGGGGAAGGATCGTAGTCGATGAGATAGGTGGGAGAAGGGGAAGTGAAGAGGAAGACGTCGTGAAGGACGCGGCCCTATTGGCAAGCCTCGGTCGGTCAGGAGTAGGGCCGAATGGGTCATGATGGTAGTCACCTGGGCGTGCAGGAACGCGCTGTAGGACGGGTGGCCGTTGACGCTGTTTGCGAGTAAGCCGTTGAGAAAATGGGTCGCGTCGCTGCCCGAGACGGCGAGCACGGCGCGATGGGGGACGGGGGCGAGGCTGGGTGTCACGGAGCGTAGGAGAGCACGCAACGGCATGGCGGTGTGGATGCAACAGCCGTCAACACTTCATTTCTACAACTCAACGTTAACCGTTGGCCATGTCGTCTTCGTGCTCTGCGCTGCTCGAGGCACTGAAAGCGTGCCTTCTCGAGTCTGACTGCGTTCAAAAACATGGGCGATTGCCGTCGGAATGTCTCAAGCACCACACGGACGAGCTCCCCGAGGCCTGTCAAAATCTGCGCAAGGCTACATATGAATGCAAGCGCAACATGGTGCGTGCATTGTTGTATACAAGAACGAGAAAAAGATTGAACGAGGACCACTAGCTGGACATGCGGAAGAGGTTCAGGGGGAACATGGTTGGCATGGACGGGGAAAAGCGGAGAAGCTGATGTGCTGACAGAGGACATTAGCAAGCACACCGGACACATGACCGACCACAGTCCAACTATATATCTTCTCGTTCCCTCCTTGTGAGTAACTTAGTCAGTTCACCATGTCAGAACAAAAACCCATCTTGCTCTACACCGCACCCACTCCGAATGGACACAAGGTGTCCATCATGCTCGAAGAGCTCAAGGCCGTCTATGGCAACGTCGTCGATTACGAGTAAGTGCTGTCGTACGGATCACGCAGCTCTGACCAAGCTCCCACAGCGTCGAGAAGATCGACATCTCCACCAATCGTCAGAAGGAACCATGGTTCATCGCTCTCAACCCCAACGGTCGCATCCCCGTCCTTGTCGACCGCAAACACGAACCAGAGCCCTTCAATGTCTTTGAAACAGCAGCCATCCTCCTCTATCTCGTTCGCAAGTTCGACACCAAGGGTATATTTTCCTTCCCCGCCGGAAGTGACGATGAGAGCGTCATGCTTCAGTGGATCTTCTTTGCCGTAAGTGACTGTACCCCAGCCTTGATCGCGCTAACCAAGTTCGTTCCGTAGCATGGCGGAGTTGGTCCCATGCAGGGCCAGGGTGTGTCGTCTTTTCCCCATTCTATGCAACCCTCTCTCAACCCTCTCCATCGTCAGCACACCACTTTAGAAACTATGCCCCAGAGGATATCCCGTATGGCAAGAAGCGTGCGTGCTTCCATTGTCTTGACACGACTCATACTAACACCTTTCTAGGCTATATCGACGAGACCGCCCGTCTGTACAACGTGCTCAACATCCGTCTCCAGGATCGCGAATACCTCGCTGGTCCCGGAAAGGGCAAGTTGAGCGTTGCAGACATCAATGTTATACCCTGGTACGTTGGCCGTCAGACCTTGGTGGTTATCATCTCATGCATCGTCACTAGGGTCCGCCTCCACGCGCGCGCTGGGATCGAGACCCTCGATGCCTTCCCCAACACCAAGGTAAGCATCACAGAGCTCACAGACTAGGTGCAATCCTTACCCCACATACTCAGGCCTGGGTAGAGCGCCTCCTGCAGAGGCCCGGGGTGCAGACTGGGCTTCAAGTACCCTGACTGGGAAGTGGTAGACGATCATCGCGTACTTGTACGAGTAGGATGTAAGAATAGAATGGAACCACGTGACTGATAAGATTGACCGACTCCACTGGCACCAGAACGATGGCCGGGATGGCTCAAATTCAGGTATCGACTGCTTACATTGCCGCCTCTGCCAACCGCTTCAACAATACAGCTCATGTGTCGCCAAACCATACCCTGGTAGCATTTGGCACAGGTCACCTCGTAGCATTCTGGAATGTCGACGCGAGTCGACCAACTCTTTCTCTCTCTTGCTTTAGCTGATATCCTCCGACTTTCTAGGACCGAAGCGACAAGGGTGTCTACGAAACCCTAGCAGGTCACGAGGGCTTGGTCACCTGCGTGCGGTTTCTACGCAACGACATTCTCGCGACTGCAGACGACAAAGGCCAGATCCGGCTCTGGCAAAGGTCGGACAAAGTACGTTGACACTTTCTGGTCCCAAGAATATCTCTAATGACACAGTCGGCGTCAGTGGAGGAATACAGTCACTGTGCATGCACATCCCCAACCAATCTCTGCCCTTTCCGGCTTGGGGAGCCTCCTAGTGACGGGTAGTTCTGATTCCTCTGTCAAGATATGGACTATCACCGACGGGCAAGACAGTCGTACGCAAATATGTCCTCTTCGTTCGTTCGAGGATCCTGACGCGATGGGCTTACAGTCAAGGTTGAGATGTTTCAGGTCATCTCCCTCCAGAGCAAGTACCCACTGGCACTGGCGCTCACCACACTCCCTCGTTCCCAAGGTTGGTGTTGGTTTGGAATCCGAAGCTCAGAAAGTCACTCGAGCATTGCTTCTTGATAGCCACTGTCCTCGCCGTCGCTGGGACTGACAGAAACGTACATATCTGGACGCGTTCTGATGGCAACGTGCGTCCTATTCTCTTGTCGTCCACCCGATTGTCTTCATCTTTGGCTCCGTTATAGTTTGTCCGTTCCGTGGCCCTTCCGGGTCACGAAGATTGGGTACGAGCCCTAGCGTTTTGTGCCCCGACACCATCCCTTTCCAACGAACAACTCATCCTTGCCTCTGGCTCTCAGGACGGGACGATCAGATTGTGGAATATCAGTGCTCTTGGAAGCCCCCAAGTGGCAAAACATCAGGGGGGTGAGAACGCAAGTACGGGTTCTCTCAGCGATGATCTTCTGGATGCCTTTGAGGCTTCACTCGCGGATCCTGCAGAGGGCGAGGAAGGTGGAAGACAAATTTCGCTCAAACGGCATATTATAAGAGTCAACTCCAAGGACCTCGGGTGTGTTTTCTCTCCGCTTTGCTCATTGCCATGTGACTAAACGCCGAAAAGAACCCAACAGTACGCTGTAACCTTTGATGCACTTTTGATCGGACATGAGGCAAGCGTGACTTCCCTGGCATGGGCACCATCTGGCCCAGCAAGCGCTGCATCACCCCAAACTCTTTTGTCAAGCTCAACAGACTCTTCTCTGATTTTGTGGTCCCCTAGCCAAATCCTGCATTCTGCGTCGTCTCGCGATGCCACAGCTGGTTCAATATGGATCAACCGACAACGGTTTGGCGATGTTGGTGGACAACGCCTTGGAGGGTTTGTTGGCGGACTTTGGACGAGAACCACCCAAGGTGACGAGGTTTTGGGCTGGGGTTGGAACGGGGGGTGGAGACGCTGGCAATCTGTGCAAGCAACAGGAGGCGACCTGGGCACCACGCAATGGAGAGAAATCGGTGCCATCAGTGGACACAGCGGGCCGGTAAAGGACCTTGATTGGAGTCCTGCTGGAGAATACATCATGTCGGTTGGGTAAGTTCAGCTCGGAAAGCTTTATCCATACGTCTAACTAAGTGGGCTAGGTTGGATCAGACGACACGTATCCATGGCGCCGTTCCCTCCTCTTCCTCCACGTTACGTTCACCAAGAGTGTGGCATGAATTGGCGCGCCCTCAAATACATGGCTATGACCTTGTAGGTGCGACCTGGCTTGGTCCGTGGACGTTTGCAAGCGCCGCAGACGAGAAGGTTGCCCGTATATTTGAGGCCCCTCGAGGGTTCGTGGAGACCGTAAAGGAACTGGGCGTTCGTGGTGTAGTGGAGAGCACCGTAAGAATTCAGTTAAACCCTAGGTCACAAGGATGTTGATGACATCCGTTAGGAAGATCGGCCGGTTGCAGCCCATGTGCCTCCACTGGGACTCTCGAACAAGGCAGTTAGCGAAGGTCTGATCCCCTACTTCAAGATACTGTACACCATTCTTACATCGTGCTTTCGGTAGCACTAGCTCAGCTAGATTCTACACGGCCGGATAGGCGCCCTTTTGAAGGCGAACTTGCGGCCACAACGCTCTGGCCAGAAGTCGAGAAGATCTTTGGCCATGGTTACGAGGTGATGATGGATATATCTCGTTGGAGAGTTGGTATTGAATACCCTTTTTGATCAGTCGATAGCCATCGCATCATCCAATTCTCGTCACCTGCTGGCAACCGCTTGCAAGGCTACCTCTGCTCAACACGCCGTGGTTCGTGTGTATTCTACGTCCACCTTCCAACCGTTCGGTTCGCCGTTGGAAGGGCATTCGCTCACAGTGACGCGAATCGCATTCAGCCCGGACGATCGTTACATTGTTACTGTCAGCCGTGATCGCACATGGCGGGCATTTGAGAAGCGAAACGATGGTACGTGACCACCTCAGACGACCTGATTCTCGTGCACGATTTATCTCTTCTACAGGATATTTCCCGGTCGCCGCAGACAAGTCTCACGCGCGAATCATCTGGGACTGCGCATGGAGCCGTGAAGGCGACCTGTTCGCCACCGCTTCACGGGACAAGACGGTACGCATTTCTCGACGGCCGACTGTGGCACGCGCTCATCGAAGTGGCACGCCAGGTCAAAATCTGGTCTCCGAGAGCTGGCTCGGATCGCTGGCCTGCGCTCGCCACGTTGAAATTCACAGAAGCAGCGACCGCGATCGCATTTTGTTCGTTGGACGCTACGAGGTGCGGTGTGTTTTCTCTCGTTAGTGGGATGACGGATCTGATGATGTCAGGCAATTGCTCGCTGTTGGTTTGGAGACGGGGGAGATATACATCTATTGTAACCTCATTACTGCCCCGGGAAAATGGGAGGTTACAAGTACAATTCCTGCCGGGTATGATCTACTTTTCTGTCAACTTTTTTCTTCACCAACTTTTGATTGCAGTGTCGCCCATGTCGATCAGATTCATAGACTGGCATGGCAGTCTACTGACGAACAAACCGAAAGATGTCTTGCATCGTGCAGCGAAGACGGCACACTCAAAATATTGGCGGTGAAGGTCCAAATGGATGTATAAAGTATGTATCCGCGAGAAGGCAGAGGGAAGATCATGCAACACAGTATACGCAAGGAAACGCAATCATAGTGGAAAAGAAACTTCTGCTATACAGTGGTAAGGTCGGGCGATAAGAGCGATCGAGAACTGGTTAAGTACGGAAACAGTTTCAGTCGTATGGTTGATGGTCTGAAGGTGCCAGATATACGGGTATAGAAAGAATCAGTGGCGGGGGGGTTGCCTGTATGTGTTGATATAGTAGCTGGTAACTGATGATGGGAATAAGCCAAACCAGGGTCAGTAGCTTCAGCAAGCGGGCCGTACACGTAGGGATACATGAACATGGAAGGACGTGAACTTTAAACAATATCGCGAAGACTCATCGGAACTTCGGGCTGTGAATATTGGTTAATACTTGCCACGAGCAAAAAGCTAGAAAAGAGCATACGCATTTTATCCTGCGAGATGATACAGAGTAAGCCAGGCTCTTTCTAACAGACTTGGATCCTTACTTGTAGAAGCATTCAATGGAGCGCAGCATTTCAACGTCTCCGCCCGTTGCAGTCACGAAATTTATGATAACACCAGCGCGAGAGTAACTTGACGCGATGGCGGGGGCGACACTGCGAAAACGCTGGGCGGTGGAAGAGGGAGAAAAATATGGCAGTGCTTACCGATGAGCATATTCCTCCACTGCTTTGGGTAGATCTGCAACGCCTTTAGCACAGAGAAAAAGAATCGGAAATAGCTTGATATACCATAGTTGATGATCAGAGGCACATGAGATATTTCTGGGATCTTGACTTGAACATCATTGACAACCAATACCTTGGTCACTGGCTGTCTCATCATGACTGAAGCAGAGCTTCTGAATTTGTTTAGTGCTGCCAACTTGGTTCCAGCATTCATTTCGCCGTGCTAAAGAAATGGGTCAGCTTGATAGTCATACCATAACACCAAGCTGATGAACTCACCAGCGGGACCGCTTCCAACCCACGACTTGCCAGTTTGTATACGACGGAATCCAAGGCATTCATCCCGCCAACATGGACGATAGCTTGGCTGACTTCGACGTCATCAAAGATGTCAGCCAATGCATCCAACTTCCACTCTCGAGCCTGGGCGGTTTCCACGCTTGAAGCCCCTCTACCCGAGCCAATGATTCCATGGCCACTACCCGGTGCACCGACATTCGTGGAATCTGTACGGCCCCCAGCCGTGAAAGCGAGGTACAAGTAAAATTGTCGCAAACCCCGGGAACCTTGGTTTGTCTCAGTACTTGTGACGTTTCCGTCCCGGCGTACCAGGACCCTAACGGGTTCCCTGAGCTGAATGGCTGTTGCAAGGTTCAGAACATCCTGAGGTACTGTATTCGAAAATAGTGCCGTTTGACGCTCAATCATCGATGAGTTGCCTCCCAGGTCGCTAGGGGGTGATGAAGGAATAGTGGAATATCTCCGCGCAGAGTTTGCTACCCCCGCCAACGGGTTGTTGGTATCAAATGAGGCGAACGGCGATTGACTCGAACTATTAGAACTTGGTATTGGAGTGCCGGAACCCGCGGGACGGGATCTAGGGGGAGGGAGTAGCTTGACAATGTTGAAAACGTATTCATGCAGATTTCGAGCAATTAGCTGGTCAACTTCGTCAAGTACCAAGAGGCGGACTTCTGAACCAGGGAGACCTCCTGGGAAAGTAAACAATGCATGTAGCTTTTGTGGCGTCCCGCAGATAATGTGTGGCATGTTCTGCTGGAGAAGGCGCAGCTCCTGTGTGAGGTCGTTGGCGTTTGTTGACATGCCCACCCCTAATGCTGATCGGATGCCAATGGGGCCTCCCAAATCTCGGATCATGCGTTGCGCTTGTGTTGCCTGATCTACTGTGGTGGATATCATCACAGCGAGCGGGCCCCTGTTGGGAGGTCTACCCGTGGTATTGACCACAGCCACCTGAATGGCAGGTATGACATATGCAGCAATGCGCTCTTGAGTCGGAGGAGCTTGTGCGATGATGTCGGAACCTCGAAGAAGGAAAGGGAGAGCACGCTGCTGGATTTTATTGGGGGGACCAACACTAACAACCAATTGGATCAATCTTGATTGAACCGATTGTGTGAGAAACTGAATCACCCAAATTTGCTCAGTGAGCGAAGTAAGTCAGGTGCGAGATTCAACTGCTCCCATTTAGAAACCACGGGACCATTGTCACGAGGGGAACCACCTGGCCAGTCACTGCCTTGCCCATCTATGATCTGTCGTTCATGAGGTCAAGATTAATGCATGCGGTATTGAAAATTCCATCCTCACACCAACAGATTCCCTGCGCATCAACCCTCCGGTGACGGATCGGCGTTTATTAAGCACGGGGTCACTACGTCCGAGGGTTGCAACATTGTCCACCCTCAATGGCAGGTCGAGGTTTCCGGCAGACCAAGTCCGCGCTGGAGGGTTCGGGGCACGAGGAACAGCCCTCAGTTCTGGTCGATTAGGTAGCCCGTGGCCCAGCAAGGCGGGATTAGGACTGATATTGGCACCAAACGGTTGATTCGGGGGAAGATCCGGTGTATGAGTGGTTAGTCGACCGAGAGCAGTCGCACCCTGAAGGTGTTGTTGGGTTTGCAATGCGAGAAGCTGACCAACGGAAGTGGTCAAGGTATTTAAGCGCTGTGATATCTGGGATATATCGTCGGGTGGTGGGGACTGGTTTGGGGCGATACCCGCACTGAAAGATGCTCTTGGTATAGTCAAGGAAGTGGCGGACTGACCACCAGCAGGTGCGAATGGATCCTTGAACTCTGGCTGTGAGTTGCCGGTCTGGGGCGCGTTGTTGAATGAGCGTTCGACAAGGAAATCTACTTTGCGGTGAACATCGCGGAGTTCCCGTTGAACATCCTGGGTCGTGAATTCGCACCGCAAGAGACGATCAATCATGTCTTGAATGAGAGGCGATGTTTTGAGCTGAGCATCCGGGTTCTGTGAGAAATCTCCGCCAGAAGTGAACTGACTGCCGGAATCTAAAGAAGAGACGGGGGACGAAGATATGAATGGACCATTGGTATTGAAGGACGACGGACGAGACGAGATGCTCGTGATGTTGACGGGAGGCGTGTTGGCGTGACCCCTGGGGTACTGGATGGGTGGAGAGAAACTTGAAAATGGGGAATCTGCAGGTGTCTGCGCTCTTTCGTCGGTGGTGACTGATCCGTGTATATCATGCGCCTCTGGCAATGTCTGTAGGCTCCCAAAGACGCTCATCTCGCGGGTGCGAGCAAGATTGAACAGTCTGTCCGGCTCTAGATGGGCAGTTGATGGAACATCGGGAAGGGTTGGCGACGGGTCAAAGCGTGTGTCGGGTTGGCGTTCCAGGTTCTCGGTGTGCTGGGCAGGTGTTGGGGAGGAGCGGACAGACCTATGTTCTACAGGAGACGTGGAGAAGCCAGACCGATCCTGGTCTCGGAGTGTGGGAACAGCGAGGGCAAACCCATTCGACCGGCCACCATCGTCAGCGACACGCATGGTGCCAGGGAAGAAAGGCGTAGATGCAGGGTTCAGCGCTGCAGTTTTCGCCATTGTGCGAGGAGATCCACAGAGGGAGGGCTGGATGTACGGTCGGACCGAGGTTCGGTTAGGATTTAGTTGGATCTGATCTCACCTGGAGGTTATGTGGTCAGTCCAAGGCCAGTGGTTCCATGCAGACCGTCTGGTGAGGATCGTTTCTTGGACACTTGGCTCGCGGGTGTCGTCAAACAACAAGAGGCCCAAACTCGGTTAGCCGGCTCACAATGTGCGAAATGTGGCACTGAATAGATATGTGGCATACACATCCCTGATCATGACAAGCTACTACATGATGCCCTCGTACAGGCTCACACCCATCACCTGCAACCGCTTGTGCACCTTGCGCTGCTTCTCATATCTCGCGTCCAGCAGCACCGTAGGCTCGATCTTGAGCGACCTGTCACATCTGGTTAGCTCCAAAGCCGACATGGTCGCGAAACCCCAGTATGTACCTGAGTGCGCTCCGTTGAGCACGACGCACATCCGGAGGTTCCATCCTTGCCCGGTAATCATCCAGCCGTTTGGTAATCTTTTCCCGGACTTCAGGGAGATCAGATACGGCTGTAGAAACCTGACCAAAACGAGCTTGAGCCCCAGGCCTGGTCGCAACACAGCCAACTTACAACGAGTTCGTGTCCGTTGAGGGTATTATCTTCATGGCAGGCCCTACGGCCGACTGATTTCGATTCAAATGTCACCATGGCGTACTGGCGAACCCTCATGTTCTCGTGGTAACTTGCAGGGGGAGGTTTCACTGTCATAGCTACCCCACCGCAACAGTGAATCCTCGCGGATAGAATCTTCCCATAGCGGCTGAAATATGCTTTCAACGCATTCTCATCCACTTCAGGACCGAACTTTACAACGGATCGTTGAGCGAGATCAACAAGAGGAAACACAGCAACCTACATTTCCCACAAAGACGATGCAGGGCTCGACCAGTCGTTTGGTTTTGTGAACTCGTTTTGCGGCGTCTTTGACCGCAGCCTTTGCCTTGTCTAATTTGTGCGCGCGAACATGGCGTGATGCCGCCTGCGGCTTTCTAGTCTACGCCCATGATATTAGTCCACCGAGCTGGTCGGTGTTGTCATGGACGACGTACCTGCGCATGGGTATTCCGGGTGGACGCAGAAGCAGTAGAAGCTGAAGAGGGACTTGGAGCACGGAACTTGGGCATATGCGTGGCTGGGTGATGTGCGGTTTTGGGGCGCAAGAATCACTCAGGCGGGCCTTTTTGAAGTGTGCGGGACGAAGCCAAGCTGGGGTACGACGCTATTGGTGCTTTGAACATGTCAGCCAGAATGGTGGTGAATTGGGACGAGGTGTGGAGGGACAATGGATGGAGAGTGGACGCTGGCAGTGTGGACAGTGTGGACCACACACACGATCCCACGACAATTAGTCGCTTTGACATTTGCTTTGACATGGCTGCCCGAGACGCTGCGCAACTGTATCGCAGCGTGGTCCGCGAAGTTGCCAGAGCGGTGAACACAGTGATCTCGGTGGGTGTACGGTGTAGTCTGACTTCCATTTTTTTTCCCTAGAGCATCTCGCCACGAACGCAACGGAACAAGGTCATCTCGGCCAACCTGCGACGACTGTTCGAGCGACACGGACAATCCAGCGAGCCCGAGGCGTTTCGTCGTGACGTGGAGAACATTGTGACTTTCATGCGTTCACAGAGGGAGTACAAGGTATGTCAGTCTTGGTCAATGTGGTTGACACCCGGCTAACGTTTCGAGTCCAGACACTGCTCGAGAGATACAACCCGCTCATTGACCTGACGGGGGAGGAAAGGATAGAGGCGACTGCGCGGAGGGTGGGACTGAACATGCCCAAGGTAGACTAGAGTGATGTTGACTTGTCTGTATCAGGATCATGTCGTCCTCGTTGTCTACGCAGGTCTTGAAATGCGATCCAACATCCATCTCCTTTGACGACGACGGTCGTCCTCACATCACTTCCCAGTACACCCTCGCTGCTCTCCGTCTTGCTTCTCGCCATCTCCACGACCTCCAGCCCGTCGCCTTTCCAACAGAAACAGTATACGGTCTTGCCGCCATCGCCCTCAATGCCGAAGCCGCCTCACGCATATTTTCCATCAAAGGCCGTCCCGCTGACAACCCCCTCATCGTCCATATATCCTCACAATCCATGCTCCACTCCCTCCTCCCCCCCAACTTCACCATTCCTCCCTCATATCAGACATTGATCGACGCTTTCTGGCCTGGCCCGCTCACACTCCTCTTTCCAACCGACATCACCAAGATACCCTCCATCATCACTGCAAATCACTCGACTGTTGCTGTCAGAATGCCTTCCCATCCAGTCGCGCGCGCTCTCATCGCCATTTCCAATGCACCTCTAGCTGCACCAAGTGCCAACTCCTCAGGCAAACCAAGTCCTACTCGTGCCGAACATGTTTTCCGCGATCTCAACGGCAAGGTCGGACTTATCCTAGATGGCGGTCCTTGCGATATTGGCCTCGAGAGCACCGTCCTAGATGGCCTGCACCACGACGGCAATATTCGCATTCTCAGACCAGGCGGTATCACAGTAGAGCAGATAGAAGAGGCACTTCGGCCTGCCCACTCTGGTCATTCAATACCCAGAGTTCTTGTTCATCGTCGCGACTTTGTAGATGATGCCATCGAGCAAGCCCCAACCACACCAGGCATGAAGTATCGCCACTATTCACCTGCAATTCCCGTGACGCTGCTACGAGCAACTTCTCATCCACCTGCTGGGGAAAATTCCATCTCTCCGTTCACTCTACTTGCATCTCTCAAGAGCTCCACGGTTGCTAAACCCCCTCCAAAAGTGGGTCTGTTAGCTCCGTCAGAGTCTGTTTTGGCCAAAAAACTCCTTGAAGATCCAGTGATCCAGTGGCATCGTTATACTCTGGGATCTCTGTCAGAGATGTCCATCATTGCCCAACGCCTTTTTGACGGACTCTTGTCGCTCGAGCAGGAGGGTGTTGACCTCATTCTCATAGAAGAAGTTCCCGAAGAAAATGAGGGCTTGGCAATCATGAATCGAGTGAATAAAGCAGCCAGCGAAACATGTTGGATCGTGCCAAATTCGCTATAGGTATTCAGTACGTCGTTCATTTACTTGCTGTTTATCAATAATTTCATTGACATTCTCAGAAGTTGATATCACCACTTATTCCTCCGTCGAGGTTAGATTTCTGATAAATATACATATATATTTTCAAAAGGCACCTGCTGGGAGAGAGACAAATGCCCAAGTTACTTCTGCGCAGAGTCCATCGACGCGATTCCGGTCATGCGAATTGCACTGAGTCCCTGACGTAACTGCCTGGCATCTTCTCCATTTTCTCAAACACTGCCAGATCCATTGCCTCGTGTCAGCGGACAGACGCCTCGTGTTATTTGCAACCACGGAGTCACCACGTTTTTTATTCTTATCTTTTCTACTCCGCACCTACTGGGTTTGTAGCTGATGCTCATGGCAGCTATAGGGACTGGTCATCCAAGCATTACAACACCTCGCGAATACGGTGCATTCGTGACGAGAGACGAATGGTACGTTCAGCAAAACAAGCATTTCACCCGATTTTCTGAAAGGCACTCATCCTTTGTTCATCCGAGAGTGCGAAACACGGAATGTCAAATCTGCAACGTGTCGCCGCAGGCTTCCGAGCTTGCTCTGTCCTAGTCACGTGGCCATACCTTTGGATGAGTGCACATCTCATCTGGGGGTACATCGTGCTGGCCCCTGTCTACTTTGTGCAACGAGCCTTTCATCGTAATGTCTTTCAGGTTAACCGTCGCGTCATACTCTCGCTTGCGGACGGAACAGCTTTTTGCCCCCCAGCCAGCGCCTATAAAGTGTTCCCCGACTGCATTCAAATGTTCATTTTACACCCTGTCGCATCGTCTGCCTGGACGCTTACGAACGACCTGATTTTATCGCTCTGCGAGTGATATCTATTGGTCCGTTCCCTATCTTCAGTTCCGTAGACGACCGCTGACTTGCGTTTTCCCCTCCTGTAGATTTTACCCTCCAGGACGCCGAATATATTGAGGCGCTTCAAGAAGCTGCATTTCAGGACTGCCTCGTTCGGATAAATATATCCGTCTCCGTTCCACACCACTTAGACAACGCCAGTCCTCCGAGTCCAGTGTAGAGCTTCTTTCTGACTGCGCTATGCCAGCAACTTCTCAGATCGCACCCACCAATGCGTGCCACTCCTTTATTTTCGAACAACCTTGCGGGAAGCGCGATGCATCTAAACGTATCCCTCGACCTCCCAACGCATTCATGCTGTATCGTTCTGACTTTCTCAAGAGAGGAGCAGTACCCCCGGAAGTCGAGAAGCGTCAACAGAATCTCAGTCGCATTGCTGGTCAATGCTGGAACATGCTCCCGGATACTGAGAAGGCTATTTGGTTCAATAAAGCAGCAACTATTCGTGCAGAGCATCGCGCCAAATACCCATTCTACCACACTGGGCCATCCCACAAGGATACGAACAGACTTCCTACAAAGGATAAAAAGAGTAGGAGCGCCACCAAGTCTGGACGTTCTTTCGATCAATTAAGAACACGCCGAACACGGGCCCCTTACTGCGAAGGCATGTTTGCCGCTCTCCATGATTCAAAAATTCCCTCTCCGGAATCCCAAACCAGTCCTATTACTCCGATTCCTGCTTTCGAAGCCTCTTTGTCTACGACCCCTTCGCTCTCCCCACACTCATTACCGCAACCGATCTCTCCGTTTACCTCTCACTTACACACTAGCAAGCAAGACTCGCCTTTTGCTATTTCCGATAACCCGGTCATCCAGAAATGCAAGTTTGGTTATCCACTAGACTCGCCGGTTTCCGAAGCGAAGCAGTTGGGTCTATCTCAAGATTTGGAGATCGTAGGCACCCTTTATTCTTCAAAGACGATTGACTGAATTCAAAACCCTTTCAGACGCCGGATTCCTCACTACAACCATATCCCACACTGCACCGAGCCCCACGATATGTGGATGAATTTGCATTTGGCATACCTTACTTCAGTCTTGAACATCTTATTCAGCCTCCGAGCGATCCAGTTTCTCAAGCCCCCTTGACTCTACCAGGGCCAGATATATTCCCCCCTGCAACTGAGCACCCCTTTGCAGATTTTTCAATGTCGAATGCTTTCAACGTCATGGACTATTCCACTCATTTTAATCCGTCTTTGATCCCCTTGTATCCTTTGCACAGCGATGGACTGTATATTTTTGAATAGAGGGGATTGTAAAGTATTACTTTTTCATCCTGGCCATGTCCAGAGTGATTCCGATGTACATATCTAGCGTCCAGTAATAACGTTACGCCCATGCGTGACATGATGCGTGACACGCCGCAAGCAAGCTGATTTGATTAAATGACACTTCAATGGCGAAACAAAAACATGCCGAGCTGACCGCCGACGACCTCCTCAAGTTACAGGAAGGACCACCCTCGAAGAGGATCTGTGTCTCCCCTACTTCCGTCGATTCTGGACACTTTGTCGGGTTCGATGACGAATCCGGTTCTACTTCCTCTGCAAGCACGGGTGTCGACCCAACAGACCAAGAAGAAGACTCTCAGGACGATAAATCTCTAGTGGATGAAGACCCCGACGAGAGTGGCCGCTTGGGGTTGGGGGGAGAAACTGAGGACAGCGGACGCCTCAAGCTGTCTCGTACGAGTCCGATCTCCACACATACGCCAAGACTGGCTCCAATACCAAAACCTTCGATTAGGTCCTTCAATGACATGGGGATTTCATCCGCTTTGGAGGCTGCCCTTCATCACATGTCCATCCACACACCTACTGAAGTTCAAGCCGCCTGTATACCCCCCATTCTTGCAGGTGCGGGCTGGTGACTAGAGGACTCTGTCCTGGATTTTCCATTCATGTCGATTTCCCATAGGGCGAGATTGCATCGGTCATGCTAAAACGGGTTCTGGAAAAACCATCGCATTCGCCATTCCTATCCTCCAAACATTGTCTGATGACCCGTACGGGATCTTCGCCCTTGTTCTTACCCCAACACGGTGCGAGGAACTGGCTTATGTTATATGGTATGGACACTGAAATTTCGACCTGCTAGCGAGCTAGCGTTTCAGATATCGGAGCAATTTGCCGTGCTTGGTGCCCCGCTAAGCATTCGCACATCGGTCATTGTTGGGGGTATGGACATGATGACCCAGGCCCTTGAACTTGATGGTCGCCCCCATGTAGTGGTTGCCACGCCCGGCCGTATCGTGGATCATCTTAAAAGCACCAGTGGTGATTGGGATTTTTCAAGAATAAAGTTTTTGGTCAGTCTTCCTTCGTTCTTCATTGCAGGTGTAATGACACCAACGGCCGAATAGGTTCTTGACGAAGCGGACCGTCTATTGACACCCACATTTGCTCCAGAGCTATCATATCTGTTCAACATCCTACCCACTGATCGACAAACATGTCTCTTCACGGCCACGCTTACACCATCTGTTGAATCTGTGGCTTCGATGCCTCCCAAACAAGGCAAAATGAAACCATTCTTTCACCGTACTGAATCGACGTGAGTTTTGTATTCAGTACTCACGGTTACTTGTCTCACACCTCCTCAGAGTCGAGACAGTCGCAAGCTTGAAACAGTGTTACATTCTTGTTCCGTCTCATGTACGAGAGAGTTATCTATTTTACCTTCTCTGCAATCCCCCGGAGGACACATTGCGGCTCCGCCGCGCCCCCCCAGCACCTGCGAGAAATTCTGGGAAAACGAAAGTTGGCAAGTCAAAATCCTCCAAAAAAAGTGCGGAGGAAGAGGAAGAGATCATTCAGCCTCCTCCTACAATAATATTCTGTACGAAGCCTCGTACTGCCGCATACATCACGAGTTTATTGAAGACGCTCTCGATCCGAAGTACGGCACTCCACTCCCGCCTCACGCAACGCGAACGTCTGGCATCATTATCGTTATTCCGTTCGGCCGTTGTTCCGGTTCTGGTTTCAACAGACGTTGGAGCACGTGGCTTGGATATTGAAGATGTAGCGATTGTCATCAATTGGGACCTCCCAAATGAACCAGAAGAATACACTCACCGCGTGGGACGAACGGCTCGCGCTGGAAAGGGGGGTGTTGCGATCAGCTTTGTTACTGAGAAGGACGAGCAACGAATATTAAGGATAGAGGATCGCATCGGTGTGTCACCACATGTCGTCAGAAGTCACAAGTTGACAGAGTATCATCTAGGCATCAAGCTTGCCACGTTGACGCTTCCAGAAGATAGAGTATTGGATAAACTGAATGCTGTCTCGACTGCGAAACGGGTTGCGAATATGGTAGTTGTGCCACGTTCCTGTAGTTGTTTGGTGCTAAATTTTGTTTCAGGAACTACATGATTCAAACTTTGGACAACGGGAGGAAATTCACAAGATCAAAAGTCGAAAAAGGCGGCAAGCCGAGGGATGAAAGCGTGACAGGAAGAGGCATTGGTAAGACGCGTTTTCAGAGCTTTGAGGAGCCAGACAGTTACGCAACAACAGCCTTATGTACGCCAGTAATCGACGGGTTGGCAATCAGAACGTTGTCCCCACTCTGAACGACGCACAAACTCGACAGTGCGGGTGAGCGGACGTTCGGTTCGGCATTGCATGCCGTGGACGTGGATCTGACTCCGCTTCGGAATTCAAACCCCGCGAGTCTCGGAGCGTGTCTTATTGCTTGCGAGATCTTCCCCCCCTGTCTTCCGTCGTTCTCTATCTCGCCGCAGTAGCCCTGGACTTACCAGGTATTCATAACCCGTATCCTTGATATCTATCTCTTCTTCATCCCACATCTTCCCCTCTCGAACCAGGTGTTATGACCGAATCCGCCGAGAACGCAGACTGGGACTTCGTGCTCCAGTTCGTCTCCGAACCGCTCGACCTCGAGATGCCTGCACCAGAAAAGCCAGTGTCCGGCAAAGTCGAGCCCCCAAAAAGTGCAGCGGTGACTCAGGTGCCCACTCCACCAGTACGCGGTCTTCATCTGCGAGTAATACTGAATATGAGTGTCATTCTCGCTAGGGATCGTTTACCGCGTCCCCGGTAGATTCCCCTGCAGATGACAATGCATTGGTTTCAGTATCGACCACTTTCTTTCCTGGCGCGCAGAATCATGCGCTTCCGCCTGATCTTGTCCTTCTTTCATCCGACTCAGTGTTCTTCTACGTCCATAACCATGTCCTCCTTGCCGCATCGGAAAATAACTTCAACTCTCTGCTCCCACCACCCGCAAAGGCAAAGTCTGGTCCAATGGGTCATGTCGTCCTTCTACCAGAATCTTCAACGGTTCTCAATGTCGTGCTACACGCCGTTTACGACATGTCTTGTTCTCATTATTCACCCTCATTCGAAACAATCGCAGCTGCACTCAAAGCCATGACTACGTACGGGATCTCGCTCAGAACACACGTCGCCCCGACCACTCCCCTTCACACCCTTCTTTTGTCACTTGCACCCATCTACCCGTTGGAGCTTTATGCGCTTGCTGCGTCGTATGACTTGTATGACATTGCTGTCCCAACTTCAGCATACTTGCTCTCGTTTTCCCTTGCCTCACTCACAGACGAGATGGCCGAACGTATCGGTCCCAAGTACCTGAAACGACTTTTTTTCCTGCATTTTGGGCGCGCCGATGCGCTGAAGCGCCTTCTATTGCCACCCCCTCACCCACATCCTCCCACATCGACCTGTGATTACGCAGAACAGAAGAGGTTGACCAGAGCATGGGCATTAGCTTCCGCTTATCTTGCTTGGGATGCACGACCTGGTACGCACTTGTAACATAAACTGACATGCTGGTTTGACTCGAAACGTGGTAGACTTATCCACAAGTACCATGGAATCAGCCCTTGCGCCGTTAGGCGACCAACTCTCTTGTGAACCCTGCCGGCGGACACTCCACGAAAGGCTCAAGACACTTATTGTACAGTGGTCCGCGGTAAAGGTAACCTTTTCCCTCTCCGTCTCGATGTGTCCACGCTCAGCACCTCTCAGAGAACGATTTAACCACCCCGGTCGTTTACTTCTCGCGGCTGATGACCCATGGCTATACCCTCTCCCATTTCTAAAAAGCAAAAGATGCAAAAATGACGAAACGACACGCTGTATGTTTAGAATCACGCCAAAGTCATGCGATTGCAAGTGTTGTTTTCCTTCATTATCAGACATTGTTTTCTTTTTGATGCACACACACACACACACACACACACACGACATACGCATTTTATATTTCTATTACTGTAGTTCCAATCTTCCCGGCACTTCTTGGTATCCACATACACACAAGGAAACCTGTATTACGGTACTGCACCATACACGGAAGTGATACCGACAGGTATAATGCATCTGAATCCCGCTTGTAGCGAGACGGGGGTTCTATCAGATTCTCCAAGTTCGACTAAAGATCCTTGAGGTTGGCAACGGAATACATGATTGGTACTATCGCGTTTTGTCCTCAGCCAAAACGGCATCGTTGAGCTCATCCAGCGGTGCCAGTTCCTTCTTCTCTATGAGATCGAACTGTGCCACAGAAGGACGGATGTGAGCGGGAGGTACCCTGGAACTATGGGGAAAAGTACTTCGTTGATGAACAAGAAAAAGTGACGGTAGCTAGTATTCAGGTGCGCTAGAATTACAAGCAACTTGATCAATACCCACATACACACTCGAGCGGCGTTGGAATCTACCTTCGATACCGAGGGCACAGATCTGATCGAAATGGTTGCTGTAGATATGAGCATAGACACGGAATAACCTTCGAACGATAGTGCGGACAGTATCCCGGAAATTGCGGGGAAACGGGATGCCTGAGGTCAACCATGGATTTGGAGCATCACGAAACCCAAGAGACAATTGTCGGTACCTATCTTATTCGGAAAGACATTCTCGTCGTCCAGGATGTTTTGAGCCCAATTCATCAAAGCGTCGACGTATTCTGGAGCCGGAAGCTTGGTAGGCTTCTTGTACTTTATGCCGTCTTCCCACAAGTACTCATAGCTTGCGATCAATTAGGGGTGGACGGGACGTATGCTATAGTTTCTCACCGAGGGCCAGCAGACATGATCGGACACTGACAGACGGAGCTAAGTTGCAAGCAAGACCTGTATCAATCCTATACATACCTCCTGTGGTGTACAGAACTCCGTTACTGTACCATACAACATGTTCAGATGATTGAAAAAGTCGACGGCTGGACTCAAATGCAATGAATCGTGCATGATCTTGGACGAAATCAGTCGGACGCACCATGAACGGCTAGCCATTCGTTCAAATCTTCACCCTCTGGAAGCTGGACGGCGAGCCTCAAGTTGCCCGATCCCTTGAATGACAGATAGACCGTCACCCGCAAGAATCAGAACGTTGATAGTCCGTGAGCCGCCCGATCGTGTCGCCTCACCAGCGTAGCCTCTGCATATTTGCGCAACTGGTACTGCTTCGTGCCCTCGGGTACATCCTTGCGAGGTTTGAAGGTTCGCGTTTTTCCTCTGCGCGGCAAGGGAGCCGATCCTGCGCGTTGGCTTCATACCTTGGAAGACGTGTAACCGATAACTCACAGGCCAAAGAAAGAAGACATGATAAGCTGATAGACAAAGATGGACTTCAGTTGAGTGACATGCGGCGGTGTCAGCTCGCGGATGTCTCCAGCGGCACGTCGTCGAGCGCTGTTCAACTTGAACGTTTGAACTCTGAACGTCGACGGACTTTGCCACTGATCAACCCGGACAACTGGTCAGGCCTACAAGCCTCGGTTGACCCCAGGCTATCTATCCTACTTTCTGGTCTTGATCTGACGACAACATAATCACTACACTGAACCAACAGTTAGTCTCTCAGGGAAGACCAGTCGTTATTTGCAAGCAAGTACTAGCGATGGCTGTCAGTGTTACTCGGTACCAAGAAGATGGACAGGTGTCAACAAGTCCCCTGATAGGTTGCCTTGGAGTGGCAACCGTCACAACTCACATGCACATGCTGCCGATGAAACAAACCTACCCCGGTACCTGAAGTGCCTCGGAAGTGGTTCTGTTATGCGTATGACAGGGATACATTGCAAAAGCCAGTCAAAAGTAAACGACGGTCATTTTCCATCCCTTTTTGAGAGTGAAGTTGTCCAGGGCTTCTTTTGCCGTCGATGCTAGCTCGGCGGATTCGAAAAATACTTGTGCCATTTTAACCTTGGTACCGGCAGCGTCTGGTGTCGGGGACTGTGCTACATGAGTTGACAAGAAGCCTCGATATCTGTGAAATGTTGTCAAGAAAAGGGAAAAACAAGGTAAGGGTTACGTACTGTTGGAAGAGAACAGAGAGAACGTCGTCCGTTACTTCCTGTGGTAAATTCGTGCATAGCAGACGCGCAGACGGTTGTTGTATTGGCGCAGGCATCGTTGCTTCCGAAAAAGACAGGTGAGTCGTGATACACTTCTTGAAGGTCCTGCGTACCTAGTAGCCTGGGATGCTGCACGTTTTCTTCATCTTCATCGATCTCCATCTCCTCCTCATCGCTACCATCCCCATGTGATTTTTCCCGCTTCGCGCTGGGGTGATCATCAGTAGTGTCGCCGTCCCTCTGCCTCTTATCCACGGAAGAGACTGTAAGCTTTCCTATCTGCGCAGCTTCTGGTCTTGCATGTGAGGAAGTTGGAGGGACAAAGTTTGGATCTTCCCTTCGGCATGTCGTGTACGACTTTGACTTTGCGTAACTGATCCGCTGGATGGGCCGTGTGATCTCAGCGCGAGCAACTACGGGGGAATGCAACGGACCATAGGCTTTTCATAAAACACCATGCCCTCGCATGCCCTCATCGCGGTCGTCGCGGCAGCAAGATCAGTGAACGCTAGGAATGCCTGTCCTCTCATTTTTGGGGCTTTGGAAGCTACCACATCCATTACTTTTCCATAGGTCGTGAAAAGGGCGTAAAGCTGCGAGCGCAACTCTTGCGTGTTGACCTTGTCATTGAGATTATTGATGTAGAGCGTCGTGTTTGGGTTTGGCTGTGACTGAGCCATGTCGGTCAAGAATACGGCGCATCCTAAGGAGGTGTAGTAATCTCAGTCTGGCAAGCGACTCCCACGAATCCCCCAACCTAGACCCCATTACAGGCTAAATATTGGTACTCGCAGCGCACTGAGCTCGTCGTGCTCACCGTCGTGCTCGTCGCCGTCTTTTGCATCCCTGTGCGCGACACTTGTCCCAGCCGGCTCCCTGGGCTTGTTTGTCGTTACCAGGCCCTGTTTTGGTCGTGTTTTATTACACCAAAAACGTAACTGGGCAAACAAACGCAAAACCACCGAGTTCAAAGGTTCCTTCGCTTCCAAGTCTATGAAATTTTTTACGACTTGCTGCGACGCGATCAGATGAACAGCTTGCAGGTCTCGGACAGGCTCCCATTCTTTCTCGTCCCATTCTTTACGCTGTCATACCCCACTGCATCACCCGCAAATCCTGACTCCTTCCATGACTCCCAGTATTATAATACCGGTATCCTCGATGCTTGTGTCATCGTTTCGTGCATCGCTGTCATGGCGGTCTTACGCGACATAACACGCATCTACCTTATGGAACCATTCGCCAAATGGAAGCTCACTCGCGACTGGGAGAGGTCACAACGCGCAAAGGTCAAGGCTAACGGTCACCACAATGGTTCTGTCAATGGTTCACCAATTACAAATGGCGTCGCTAGCCACAAGAATGGAGAATATGCTCCTCTTACCTTGTCAAAAAGGGATGCGCGCAAGATACATAGAAGCATGTTAAGGTTCGCTGAACAAGGCTGGTCTTTCATATACTATGCCGTAAACTTTGCTTTTGGCGTTGTAAGTAATCTTTTTTATCACGGGATGTAGCAAGTACTCAAGTCTGACGCGATTTCGTCTTAGTATGTGCATCACCACCTGCCCACCCGCGTGTTGGATCCTGTAGATCTGTGGTTGGATTACCCTCACATCCCCCTGGCTGGTACCGTCAAGTTTTATTATCTTACTCAGACTGCCTTCTATCTCCACCAAGTGTTAATTCTCAATGCGGAGGCTCGGAGGAAGGATCATGTCCAAATGATGGCCCATCATATCATCACCATCATACTCATGGTTACAAGCTATGCTTACAATTTCACCCGCATTGGGTGTGTTATTATGGTGTTGATGGACTGTTGTGACATCTTCTTACCTGTAAGTGGTGCTTAAACGTCGAGTAACGGAATGGTTCTCATTCGATGGGCGCTAGCTTGCCAAGATGCTACGATATATTGCCCTATATACCCTTTGCGATGCGATGTTTACCGCTTTCCTGGTCTGTTGGTTCATCACTCGACACGTTCTTTTCGTTATTGTCATCAAGTCGGTCTGGGTGGACTCCCCACGCCTTGTCCGCGAGATGTGGGCACCGGAAAGAGGCAGTTATCTTTCCCCCCTCGCACACAAGACCTTCATTGCATTGCTGGTTTCACTACAGGTGATTCGAGTTTACTCTTTTGTTTATGCATACTCATCGCTGTCCAAAGGTGCTTCAAATCGTTTGGTTCGGAATGATATGTCGCGTTGCATATCGTGTCGTGACTGGCCAAGGGGCATCTGATGATCGAAGCGATGAAGAGGATGGGTAAGTGCGTCGTGAATAGCGCGAACCCACAGCTGATTCTCCACAGAGGGGGTCATGACGAAAAGGACGATTGATTGCGTATTTTGGTAGACTACCCTACATATGTTCCGCACCTAATGGCCAAAGGCAGCTTCTCCACCTAGACACGCAATTTTTTTATAACCATAATTTCGAGTTGCGCGTGCCTCTGTATCCCAAGAGCGTTAAGTTTTGACCCCAAAGGGGTACTCCCTTTTCGGGAAACAGTTCCGACTGCAGCGATTCAATCATTGAAACCCCTGCATGTCAAATCCGTACCAATGATAATACCCGGGCACCCCTGGACCCGCAGACAATCTAGGTACAAGAACCGAACGCGCTGACGAAAATTCAAATGTAAAGGGTACATCTGACTAAAAGCAGAGTGAGCGACGCACAAACGTAAAAGAACAGCGAGCTCACACAGGAAGACATGGTGAAACAACAGGTCATTTAGGAGCGAGTGGCAAGAACGAGAAAGTGGCGTAAAAATGTGGCGCGCGAAAAGGGGACAACCTCAAACGCACGATACAGGACGACAAACCTGCACCCTTCGGGTCCAGGAATAGGTACCGTTAATCGCCTCCACCATGGCCGGCTTTATGCCGTCCCTCAGCGACAATCGGG
Organism: Boletus insuetus; assembly: GCA_038093095.1. NCBI lineage: Eukaryota > Fungi > Basidiomycota > Agaricomycetes > Boletales > Boletaceae > Boletus > Boletus insuetus. Next base: position 125,415 of record JBBPRQ010000002.1, on the reverse strand, counting down.
ACCCCAAGCAAGCTGCCCGTGATACTGTCGTGGCAATAAGGCAGCAACTGCAGATCATAAAGAAGAAGGAAGACTACCTCCAGAACTTGATAGGCGAGGGATTGAAGAAGGCAAAGGCCAATGCTGTGTCAAATAAAGCAGGTACGCCATTAGCAGCAGACACTGACACCTTCCGAGTCACCTCCTCGTCGACCAGTTGCGATCCTGGCGCTGCACAGAAATCAGCAGATCGAGGTGGAGATGGAACGGTTAAACGGACAGCGTTTGCAGCTAGAACAATACATTAACACGCTAGAGTCGGCGAGTCTCAATGTCGAGACGATGCAAGCGATGAGGAAAGGGTCTGATGTGCTGGAGCAGGTTCATGGGCGCATGTTGGTGTCGTTTTGCCTCCCCTTGTCGCTCGAGCTGATGAATCGTGATGCCCTCAGGGTATTGAATGAGGTGAATGATGTGATAGAGACGCTTTCCGCACAGTGGGAACTTTCCAGCGAGATTCCAGGAGCAGTATCTGCACCAATCGTCCTGATTGACGAGGTAACTACTAACCTTGGACAAGCGTTACAGGCATTCACGACATTCCATAGACCGAGATAAGGGAAGAACTGGCTGAGCTTGAGCAGGCGCAACTAGATGAACGTCTGGCCGCCGCAGAACATGTTTCTGTACATATTCCTTCAGGTGCACGGGAAGCGCGTAAGTGGTCGAAGAGTCTCGTCCCTCATGAGCAGATCATTCACCCTTACTATCATGCCGACAGCTAAACCAATTGAGGACGACGAGGAAGCGCAATTGAGAGAGTCGCAGGCTTCTTTGGTGATGTGATGCCTGCGGTAATGTTGTATCATACTCTTGGTAGTTCAACTCGCGTGTCTTACATTAGTATGTTCCGTCATTTACTGCTGTATCCCATGAAGAGCGCTAGTTTTTGACCCCAAAAGGGTGTTTCCTTTTCGGGAAGCAGTCACTCGCTGTGGCTCAGTGCTCGCAGCGAATCAAACCTTTACCGTTAATCGCCTCCACTTGCTCCCTTCCTATCTGTACAGAGGACCATGATGGCTAGCTTTATGTCGTTCTTCAGCGGCAGGCGGGACTCCAAGCAAGCTGCCCGTGATGCTATCGTGACAATGAGACAACAGCTGCAGATGATAGAAAAGAAGGAAGACTTCCTCCAGAAGAAGATAGACGAGGAGTTGAAGAAGGCAAAGGCCAACGCTGTGTCAAATAAAGCAGGTACGCCATTGGCAACAGACAGTGACACCCTCCGAGTCACCTCCCCTGTCGACCAGTTGCGACCCAGGCGCTGCGCAGAAAGAAGCAAAGCGAGGCGGAGATGGAACGGTTAAACGGACAGCGTTTGCAGCTAGAACAACAGATCAACACACTAGAGTCGGCGAATCTCAATCTCGAGACGATGCAAGTGATGAAGAAAGCGTCTGATGTGCTGGAGCAGATTCATGGGCGCATGTTGGTGTCGCTTTTGCCTCCCCTTGTCGCTCGAGTTGATGATGCCCTCAGGGGATTGAATGAGGTGGATGCTACGATGGCGAGGATTGCCGAACAGCGCGAAATTGCCAGCGAGGTTGCAGAAGCAATATCGGCACCAATCGACCAGACTGACGAGGTAACTGCTATCCTTGAACAAGTGTTACAGGCATTCACGACATTCCATAGACCGAGCTAAGGGAAGAACTGGCTGAGCTTGAGCAGGCGCAACTAGACGAACGTCTGGCCGCCGCAGAACATGTTCCTGTACATATTCCTTCAGGTGCACGGGAAGCGCGTAAGTGGTCGAAGAGTCTCGTCCCTCATGAGCAGATCATTCACCCTTATCATGCCGACAGCCAAACCAATTGCGGTGGAGGACGACGAGGAAGCGCAGTTGAGAGAGTTGCAGGCTTCTTTGGCGATGTGATGCCTGCGGTAATGTTGTATCATACTCTTGACAGTTCAACTCGCATGTCTGCATAGCATGTTCCATCATCTACTACCTATATCCCATCACCAACATTTAATAACGTTACGCACTCTGTGCTCATTGCTGACTTTGGGACGAAGTGGGTAGTGTACAGGATAATCAGTATTAAATTATGCAGCGGTGGTCACTAGACTATGAGTGCAATGGGGAATGCGTGGGGAAGATGCCAACGATGAAAGTGCTATGCAGTGTTTGACAATCGGAGGATGGTGAAAGATTCAAAACATCAAACAGTCATGAGGAAAAGCCACGGAGTCCCAGAACTCTACGTACGTCAGAGGTAAAGCGCAAGGAATCGAGGATCGGTAGCAAATCAAGGAGAGCTTCGTCATGTGGATCGTGAGTCCATCCCTCTATGGGTATACCGTTCGCTGTCATGATTAAATTAAACAGTAGCCTAGAGTCTACGTTGAGCGATGCTGACCTTCATTGACGCGATAACTGATCGGCGAGTTGTCGACGAGGCAGACACGCGAGAGATCTTTCTCGATAATAGACATATCCTTGGTATATGAACCATTCGGGAGTAGCGTGCACGACTAGAAGGAACATTGGAAAGGGAGACGGTGCCAAGGTTAAGAACAACGTACCTCCCGAAAGAAACGACGGGCAAGAATGCCCCGTCCAGCGTCTAACCAGTCAATCACCGGATCCGCATACTCTTGCATGGAGGCAGTAAATACGACCAGGGTATACCATCCAGAAACCTACAATAGGTCAACATTGCGGGAAAAGGTTCCTGGAGTAAGAAAATTCACCTTGCGGAGAAAGTAATCCACAAAGGGACGTTTGTACACGTGATACAACGTGCTCCGACCACCGAGAACTACCTCGACTGTGTGGCCCTTGTTGCGCCGTCCAAAACCAAGGAGACCAAAACCGCCAGAGGACAGGGACATGGGTTTTGAGGTCGAGTGGATGAGAGTCTCGTCTAAATCAAGCACGAGGGTCTTGGGAAGATGGAAGGGCGTCCTATGGGCTGGCAAAGGAGGGGTGGTTTCTCTGGCAGGTTCGGCTAGTGGTGGTGGATGAGACGGGTGTGCTGATATCGATAGAGATGTGGAGGGGGGAACAGGTGACGGGGGAGGGGTCGGGAGGGAGTCCATCTTTGTCTTGGGATGAATTTCGCATACGAGATGGGATGGGGCATCTGCAGGCGATGGGCGGGTTAAGGGCAGCGATGGTGATTGAAGCATTGCTGGTGGAACAGTACGGGCATCGTCGTTGATCGCGTCTCGCAGGTTCTGATGCTCGAGCTGAACGACTGCGGGTTGGTTCCTGCTGCCGTCGATTTCTCCGGGTGTCCAGGAGGCCCATGTAGCGCATATTGTGTTCCAGACAATAACGAAGACGCGAACGAAGAAGAGTCGTCTGAGAGTGCTCCCGAGTCTGAGGGTTGGTTGTAGTCTGATGGCGGGATCAGAGACGGAAGGGATTGGCAAGAAGCCAGAGGGAGAGGAGTAGGAGCGCCTTGGACGAGGAGGGCGGGTGGGGTGAGACGGGTCCAGGGATGTTCGCTTGAGAGAACTGCCAGCGTCGGAGCCGCGACGTTTGAGGGATGGATGGAGGGGTATTTTTGGGTCGACTGGGGTGGAAGGCGGAGCGCGGGGGACGACGAGGACGTCGAGTTGGCGAGAAAGCAACGCGAGCGAGTTCATGGGGACGAACGACGAGCGAGTGTACACTTGGGGTAATACTAATATCTCACGTGACATTACAGGATATATCTGAATCCCTTGTCATCCTCCTCCTCTTCCAGCTCTCTGTTCAGCGCCCGCAGTGCCTCTCTGAACACCCAACTCAGCACGATCGTCGTACCCATACACGCGATGCATATCCCATATGAATACCGGTACGACGGTCCCCAGTTGGATGGCCATACATATCTGTCATAAAACCTTGTTAGTGTCCCCTCCAGCTCAGCGACAAACTTACGACCCTCCAATATTCCCCAACTGCGAGAACGCGTTGATAAGCGACAGACACACTGCACGTTTCGACGGCGGGCGCGGGAACGAATTGTTCATCCACGCATACATCACCACAAATCCCGCATACGATTGTGCCATGAGGAACCTGTCCCAATGCTCTTAGTTCACTATCCCCGAAATGAACACGTCCCTTACAGTGACACGTAGCGCGCCACAGTATTCATAGTACTGATGGCGATGATAAAGCCAACGATGCCCACGATATACGAGCAGATCATGTGATAAAACCGCTCTTGCTTCTTATCCGAACGTCTATTCATCCAAGAACGATCAGTTTTCAGATGGCTTTCAATCAATCCTTTTTACCTGGATAACCAAAATGCCACAATCACCGTGAAAGCGAAGGGAGGTGCAACCAACAAAAGCGTCACCGTAGGATTGTAGCCGAGCGTGGCGGTCAGCGTTGGAAAGTAGGCATTGAAAGACAGGGCAGTGACCTGCGCTGTCATCGCGAGAGCGAACAACCATACTCTCCAATCGGTAACAGCGAGGTATAGTCCATGTGCCCTCCCCCCTGTTTCGGTTTCACCCTGGTCGCCGACGCCGACGTCTTCCTTCATACGTCTCAGAGCGAGTCGACGTTCCTCTTCTGTAAGCCAACGTGTGCTAGCCGGGAAATCTGGGAGAATAAACATGGCGCAAACTGCAACGAAACACGTCAATGCCCCTTCGATGTAGAACAGCCACCTAACATGTCTTGGGTTATACAGGCATATCTTGAGACTCTTTGAGACAAATTTTACCTCCATGCTGCGTGTCCGAGGGCACCATTCATACCCCCTAGAATTCCGGAGGCAAGCAAGGCACCAAATGCATTGCTTATGATGTTCCCACAATATAATATTGCGGTACGCAGACCTATCTCATCCCGCTTGTACCTACCATCAATATCTATGTGAGTTGACTTCAATTACAGAAGCAAATCAACCAACCACTTTGAGATTAGGAAGAGGGCACCAGGAAAGAACGCTGCTTCCACGAAGCCGAGGAAAAATCGCGTAAGCAAAGCACTGACAAAACTGTGGTGCGTGGAAATCAAGTTAGGACCTTTTCCGGATGGTGTATGGACAACCCACTTTGTAGTGACACCAGTCAGAGCAGAAATGACGCCCCAGACGATCATACAGCCGGGTAAGTAAAGTGACGGTTTTCCGATATAGTTCAAGAACATGTTACTGGAATACTCTCAGTGGCATGTTGTATGGGTGAGGATTATTATCACTCACGAAGGGATCTGCATAATAATATAACCCACGTATAGGATTGACAACAATGTTGCGAACTGCTGGCCGACAAGGTGAAGGCCGGTCGTGAGCCCTCGCGCTCGGGCGGCACTAATTCACATCAGTGGCCCAGAACCTGTCCGGCCTTGGTGATGTGCATACCCAACATTGTTTCTGTCAATCTGCCCTCATCATCAGCCTGACGATCAAATGTGAAAACATTGTGAGCCTACGTAGTTCAGAATGTAGATCGCGACTAGGATGGACATTCGGAGGTCGAGTTTCCATAAGAGCTTGCGCTCGAGCCTCTTACGTGCCTCTTTGCCACCAAACTCCGAGTCGCTGTCTAGATCGTCGGAAGTGGATACATCACCCTTCAAGCCAAAGTTCTTTTCTTCGATATGCAGTGTCTCCGAGCCTGCGCGGTACGTGGACATGGCAAACGAGAGGGGAAAGCGAGACGCTCTTCTTCTCGACGTCCAGTCCAGGTGAGTATCGGTTAGGTTGGGCTGGTCATGAGGCTCGCGTAACCATTACCGGGCCGGATCAAGGGGACCTTGTGACTTCTACACTGAAATAAGCAGAGACATCCTCCGAAGTGTCGACAGTCACGATGGGCAGCGTAAACCCTTGTGGGAAGAGTCCCTCCCTGACAGAGATCCGCGGAGCGGGGAGGTCCGAGTCTCAAAGGTTCAGTCATACCCCTGCATGTGTTCTCCCACCTGTGACTTGGAGCTAAAGCTTGAGCTCCATCCTTGTTTCCCGACCCAGCAGCACATGTATTGTGATGTCACACGTTTTAACACACTGGAGATCAGGCTGCTAGGTATCTCATCATGACAAGTTGACCTGGTTCCATGTTCGTCAGATCAAGAGTACACCATGATCCTCTAGAACTCTAACCTCTAGCGTGTATCAGCTCCGCGGATGACTTGAAGGATATCCGAGATAACCGCATCCTCGCGTCCCGTTTTCCAAACGCCGGTCAACTTTCCACTCCATCTGGGACCCTTTCCTCCCCCTTTCACACTGAGCCGCTCCTTTAGCAGCCCCCCTGCTTCCTTTACCTGTTTCTCATCCGAGCCAAGTATCAACAAAACACTGGTTCCCGTTACACTCTGGGCGGACGGTGTCGAGGAGAGGATGAGGAGGTTTTGGCTCTCAGCGCGAGAAACACCTGTAAACGCAGTTGCTATGGCGGACAAGAATCCAAGTGGATTGATAGAATCATCCACTCGATGCACATGTTTCGAGAACACGAGATCCGATGATTGTCCCATTTCCTTTGCGATGTCCCTTGCGATACACTTTGCAAGTTCAGACTCTAGGTCATCGACCCGCTTCTCTGCTCTCTTGCGTTCATCTATCACCTGTTCCACACGGGCTGGTACCTGAGGAGCCCCACAACTGAGAGTCGACGCAGTCGCCGTGAGTTGCTTGTGCGTATTGGTCAGATACTCGATGAGCCGTGGCCCAGCAAAGAAATAAAGTCTAGCAGAAGTGGTGTTGGAGCGAGCAAGGGTCTCTGTTTGAGGAACGAGAAAGAGTTGAAGATTGTGTAAACTGGGCCAGTGAGTGCCACAACAGCTGCATAGTATGTTCCATCGGTACCCTCATCGCGCGTAGTATGCTCAAGGACATACGGATTACGGTCTATGCGGTCAATAACCACAACTCTCATTATGCCGCCAGTATAGTCGGCAGGAATCGCCTTAGCGAAGCCACGCGCATGGTCTTCTAACTTCTCCAGTTCTTTAGGTTTTTCCATTTCCTGGACCTCAACACGAACGTTGCGGCCTTCGAAGACGTATCGGTTCGCTGTAGTTTGAATACTTTGTATTTCATCACTGGTCATGCTCCTGGACAGTTCAACGTAGCATGGAGCAGGTGCATCCGTCAGAGACCAAGAGAGCGTCTGTATGTTCAGACGATCCTCGAGCACAGAGGATAAAAGGTGTTGGGAGGTGTGCATAGTCATCTGCGTCGGAAAGCTAAACACGACGACGAGATCTAATGGATCGCAGGCACTTACATGATCACACCTGCGGTCCCAGTCGGCATCTCCAAGCTTGACCAATACTTGAGTCCCGACTGCGAACTGAAGAATATCCGCTTCCGCATCTTCCACTTGCACGTAGTGAACTGCATGTCCACCATGACGCCTCGCTTCCAGAACCTTCCAGAACCTTTCATCAGCGGTTTGAATCAACCCAGTGTCGGAGGGCTGACCGCCGCCTTCCGGGAACACGGTTGTATCATGCAAAATGATCTCAAGTGTAGGAGTTCTCGATGCCGTGGATGTGTCCTTCTTTCCCTTTCTTCCGCTTGGCGCAGGGTGCGTTTGTGAGACCTGGCAGCTCACGACAGTGGTCAACAGCTCGCGGAGGAGAGGGTCGCCTTTGGGGTCAGCCTTAGTTATGGTAAACTTGTACTATTATTCGTTACCTCACGTTGACACGCCAATAGACCGACAGGGATGGAGAGCTGGGGATCAGATGGGATCTGGAGGGTGGGGGAGACGATCCTGTGGTATGTAGAGGGCGTGGCAGAAGGTGACAACACAATCGCTGCCGCCGACATTCTCGTGGAGATGGACGAAGTGATAGCGAAGGAGCGTGTGGATTCAGCGATTGGCGCTCAGGTCGGTGCCATCACGCGACTTCTGCTCTAACTCTACCGTCACCGTCTACTGGCACTTCCATTACGTTCCCGCGACCTTGAGGGAAGCGACTGGCTTTTGTTTCACAACAGCACTGAATACTCATCACGCCTACTTGCACTTCTTGCAACTTCCGACGGGATGGCAGATAGAACGCACGAAGGCGTTAGTTACTCCAGTCTACGTGAGTCTCTACTTCCTAATAGCCTCCGACAGTTTCCAGTTTACTACCTGCGCGTTGGGAACTATTTGCCCTAATAGCTATGGAGTCAAGGGACTCTGAGGACATCGCTGCATCAGAACCGAATGAAGGCGTACTCTGTGAAGCGGTGTTGTCTTCTGACCGGGAACTCTTAGAAAAGAGCCTCTTGCGGAAACTGGATACTCGAATGTCAATATTAGTGTTAATATACATTCTGAACTATGTGAGTGAACTGTACTCTTGTCTCTTTCTGCAGTTCACGTAGTAGAAAATGGGTTAGATTGATCGTAACAACGCTGCGTAAGTTCTTCCTCGGATGACATCGAAGTGGTCCGAGAATAGTGTTATCTCCCGCAAGTGCAGCAAGACTCCGGGGATTTGAGGAAGATCTTCATTTGCAAGGACAGCAATTCAACAACATCCTGAGTGCCTTGTATGTGGGGTATATCCTCATGCAAGTGCCTTCGTAAGTCGCCATCATTGTTTACAGTATTAGTGGGGTAACAAGCTTGTCCCGACCTGGCAGTAATATGTTGCTCAACTATATCGGGAGACCTTCTATATACCTTCCAGGGTGCATGGCTCTCTGGGGCATTATATCTGTCCTTACCGGTAATTAATATTATACATCATCCATCCCCACCTGGCTGAGTGACTCTCGTTCAGGTACGACAACCACGTAAATTCTGCATTTATCTACGTTGCCCTGTCTGAACCATTCCCTGGGAAGATATACCAGTGCCCTCCTTACACGATTCTTCATTGGATTTGTTGAAGCCGCATTTTTTCCCGGGGCTTTATTCCTTCTCTCAAAATGGCAAGTCATACATGCTGTCAGGTCTCGAGGTGTAGCTTAATTGTCGGACAGGTATAGACGCAGAGAATTGGGGGAAAGGACTGCCATTTTGTCGTGCGGCATCATGATTAGCAATGCTTTCGGCTCCTTGATGGCATCTGCGATTCTTGATTCTATGGACGGTGTTTTAGGATACGCGGGGTGGAGGTGATCTCACATCTAACCTCAGAGTCGTTCAAAGCGTATTCATTCGCTTTTTGCAGGTGGTTGTTTTACATCGAGGGGACACTCACTGTCATTGTTGCTCTCAGCGCAATCTTTGTCTTACCTGATTTCCCATCGTCACCGTCCCAGTGGCTCACGCCTCAAGAACGTGCTCTGGCACAGTTACGGATGGAAGAGGATGGTTTAGTTGGTGAAGAGGAAACAGACAACATGAAAGGGCAGGCGACTGGGTTAATGTTAGCGCTCTCAGACCGGAAGGTTTGGTGGCTCTGCATTGCACTAACAAGTATGGTTGTTTCGTTATCGTTCAATGCGTTCTTCCCCACATTGGCCGCAACCATGGGGTATACCCCGACAATAACTCTGCTTCTATGCTCACCTCCTTGGGCATTTGCTGCGCTCGTAGGGTTCAAAATGTCGAGGTGATTTTGCACGGGTCGTCCACCTTCAGGACCAACTCACTAACAGATCTGTATAGACACTCTGATTTCCATGGGGAGCGCTTTCTGCACACTGCTGTGCCTTTACTTTTGGGTATTCTCGGATTTTCTATGGCAACGCTGAGTATGAACGTGATGATCCGTTACGCATCGTTGTGAGTGACGTATCCGATACCAGGTTTTGTCTCTTGTGACTCATCTTCAAAGGTTTCTTATGGCTCAGTCCTACGCCGGCTTCATCGTCTTCTGGGCCTGGGTGAGTAACTCCATACCACGACCACCCTCCAAACGTGCCGTAGCTCTTGCTTTCATCAACTCATTCTCCTCGCTCGGGAATGTGATCGGCTCGTGAGTAATGCCAGTGCCTCGTGTTCGCCCCAAGTCTCACATCCTCATAGCTACGTCTGGCCGTCTGCATGGGGTCCTTCCTATGCGAAATCCTGTGCAATCTGCATCGTAACAAATGCCTTGTGTATCCTTATGTCGTGGGCCTTCAGGAATCACTTGAGCAACCTTAATCAGGAGCTAGAAGCAGAGGATACCAGACTAGGTCTTCGCAAGGGATTCCGGTACTTGCTCTGAGTCAGTGGGACTATACTACACAACAAGAGGGTCTTATGCTAGAGTACTTGGTCGTTTATATAGGTACCCAGGCTTTTATCAAGCCCCAACGGTGCGTGCATGACTGGACTGTCCAGAATCGTGGGAGTATGATCAAGATCAGTCTGGACCTTGCAGGTGATCATATAAAGTTAAACCCATGGCGTCTAAAATGCCATCCCCGTTTCCCTTCAACGTTTTCCGACCATGAGCAGCATCAGAACCATTGCGTCAGGGTGGCAGTTTAGCCAAGTTGGCGGAGGACAAGGAACAAATGATGGCGAATGGATACCAGTCTCAGAATTCCCTACAACGGTCCATGTCGAGCTTCTGCGAGCCAAGAGAATTCCAGATCCAGTGAGATCTTGTAACAAGTGTTCTGCAGGATGATATGCTAATCGATTTCTCTCTCAAGTTCCTTGGCTTGAATGAGTGGGAAGTACAGTGTAATTACGACACCCTCCAAACTAACTATCTATTGCTCACCACAAACACCTCCATACGATACAGGGATTGGGGAAGCCGACTGGGCATTCAAGAACACATTCACTATCGCGGAAAAGGACCTCATTGTAGCGAATGCGGACCTTGTTTTCGATGGCCTAGACACGTTTGCCAGCGTCACATTGGTAAGTTATTCCGAGCTCAGTTTCGAGAGTATCTCTGACTTCGATAAAATCAGAATGGCGAACACATTCTCAAGTACGTCATCATGTATTTAACAAGTGTTGACCATCGTTTTAAAGATCCGATAGCACCGAGAATCAGTTCATTACATATCGGGCGCCTGTGAAACCTCTTCTGAGAGTTGGCGCAAATGATTTGTTCATTACGTTTGACAGTGCATTCAAGAAGGTGAAACACTATTTTCATTCCACTCCTCTACCATTACTTTACAAAGCTCTAGGGAAGGGCACTAGAGAAGGACAATGGGAAACTCCACTTGTGGAATGGTGACTCCAGTCGCCTGCATGTGCGCAAAGCGCAATACAAGTGATTCTTTCTAGTCATACTTCCTTCACGGATATTCTGACAGAACTGCTAGCTATGGTTGGGATTGGGGCCCAGTTTTGATGACCGCTGGTCCTTGGAGACCCATCAAGTTCCATACCTATGACGTTTATCTCGCAGATATCGACATCAGGAATGTAGTCTCGGAAGCATTGGACGTGAAGATGTCTGTTGACTTATTATTATCGGACAAAGTTTCCACTTTGGCATCCATCACTTTGAAGAATTCGGGAGGAGATGTAGTTTACACGGAGAAGAATATCAAGGTAGAATCTGGGAACGCTCATGCAGAGTTCGAATTCCCTAGGGGAGAGCTTCAACTCTGGTATCCTGTTCATTACGGAAAGCAGCCACTTTACAGCATTGTAGTTGCTGTTACTGATACTGTGAGTATCGATGCCTAAAGAGTCGAAGTCATTTGACCCGTCCGTGCTATAGAATGGCCGAATCATCGATTCGAAGACAGAACGAATCGCTTTCCGCCGCGTCCGTGTTGTTGAAGAGCCTCTCATCGATCAACCCGGGAAGAGTTTCCTGTTCGAAATCAACAATATCAGGGTCTTCTGTGGGGGATCTAACTGGATACCTGCAGATTCATTCCTTACAACGTCAGCTGTTCTCCGTTAGTTTGTCGTGTGGCTGATTTGTATTGGCTTGTAGGGTCACGAGAGAGAGGTACCGCGCCTGGTTGCAGCTCTTGGTCGATGGGAACCAGAATATGATTCGAATTTGGGGAGGCGGTGTCTACGAGGCAGACGCTTTTTACGAAATCTGCGATGGTGGGTTCTTGAATTGCGCTTATCCTCGCGGACGGTTGATATAGCTGGAGTCTTGCCAGAACTCGGCAGTAGGTGTCATTCCAGCTAAAGGGACATTATTGTCTTACAGGTTTCTACCAGTCCTCGTTTGGCAGGACTTCATGTTTGGATGTGGTCAAGTGCGTTCGCTCAGATCATCATCCTGCTCAGAGATTGAGGCAGACTTGCCTTAGTACCCGGCCTATGACTCCTTTCTGAAGCTTGTTGAAATCGAAGCAGAGCAAAACGTGAAGAGACTCCGCCATCACCCGTCGGTCGTAATTTTTGGTCAGTCTCCGTCGGATTGTGATGTTAACCAGCGGCGTTGAGCAAAGCACCGTAACAGCTGGCAACAACGAAGATTACCAGCTTGCGGAATCTATCAACATCGTTGACTATTCCGATGAAACCTCCGACTTTCGGAAAACGAAGTTCCCGGCACGCTTTATCTACGAGCGCACACTGCCTTCCATTGTTAGCAAGCTCTGTGATATCCACTATCACAGAAGTTCACCGTACAGCGCACCGGGCGTGGTTACTACGGATAAGACCCTCGGCGATTTACACCAGTGTGAGTATTATTAGAGATGCACCACGGCGCACCTGATGCATTGATCAGGGAATGTCTGGCACGGGTCCCAGGAGTCTTGGCAGAATTGGGACATACTTGCTGGGCGCTTTGTGTCGGAATTCGGAATGTAGGCATTTTCTTGATGCGGCGTATCAGACAATGTCTCAGTTTCTGGCAGGGAGGGTTATCCAAACATTCGAACTGTTGAACATTGGCTCGATGGAGACCGGGCAGAACGATATCCTCAATCTCGGTATGCTGGAAACAATGACCATCGTGACGAGTCTGACACGAGCTTGATAGTGTGAATAATAACCATAACAAGGCTGACGGCTCTGAACGGCGCCTTGAGGTAACCTCGTTGATATGACTGAGGTGTACTTTTTTGTTCACTGGGGTCATCAATAGCTCTATCTCGTAGAAAATTTCAAACACGCGTTTGATATGGAAAGGTGTGGCGTTCATAGCACATTCCTTGACGCACCGTGACAGATTTCCGCACAGCTACGTGTACTACACGCAAGTCATGCAAGCAGAGACTCTTGCATCGGCGTACCGCCTGTGGAGACGCAATTGGCGTGGAAAAGGGAGAGAGCACACCGCTGGTGCTTTGGTGTGGCAGGTGAGCAATTCGAAGGCAGGCTGAGCGTTGTCTTTCAATATTACCCAGATCAATGATTGCTGGCCGACGACATCGTGGGCAATCATTGATTACTTCCTGCGGCCCAAACCCGCCTATTTCGCCATTGCGCGCGAATTACGCCATTTCACTGTGGGCATGACGCGCAAGGAAAACAAGTCGTTTTCCGACGAGCTGTCCGCGGCAAATTTCAAAATTGAGACCATCTTACAAGTTTGGGGGTCGAACAGTACCCTAACAGAGAAAAAAGCTCGCTTGGAGGTCAAGTTGTTCGAGCTCCATTCCGACTGGACACATCAATTTGCAGAGGACATCGTACTGCAAGCAAACGCGAGTACCGAGCTATACTCTGGCCCGCTTCCCGGTCAGCCCATTCGCACCAAGTTGAGCGAAGTTCCTCGTGTAATCATTGCTTCCGCTCGTCTACTTGATGAATCTGGAGCTGTTATGGGCCGTTGCTCTAATTGGTACGTCAAGATAGGTCACAGGGTATCGGTTTATCAGTCTTACATCATGGCGTAGGCCGGAGCCTTTCAAATTTATCAAGTTCCCTGCTATCAAAGATTTGGGGTTGGTTGTCCAGATAGGTGACGACGGAGAATCTGTGCATCTTTCTGCCAAGAGACCCGTGAAAGGCATTATTTTAGACGCTGAGGGTGAGGATGTCAAATGGGGCGACCAAGCCATTGATCTTGTCCCGGGAGATCCCCAGATCATTCAAGCGGTAGGGCTGAATGGTAGGAACGTCAAAGTGAGGTTCCTAGGTGATGGCACAGCGTAAATGACGCATGATGATGATGTATGCTGATTCAGAGCCAACAAAGTCCCAGCCGTATTGGTTGTTACTGTACAATATGTTCGGACGGGTTGAAGCAAAATCCAATTATTATTAACCACCAGGGAAGACACTATAGTTCGTAAACAGCCAAAATCCCAGGGAACAAAGAGCCAGCGTAAATTTACAGGCAGTACCGCATAAGTACTGAAAGACAGGAATGCAGGAAAGGAGATTAAGTATTCGGACAGTCTAAATCTGATTCGGAGAGGGCATGTGCTAGGGAGGGAAGTAGACCTAAATACGGATAATGCAAGTCAACAAACGCACAGCAATGCAGGAGAACAGCCTTTGTCTCAAAGGGTAAGATATCGGGGGGCACGGGTAACTCAATAGCATGTCTTGAGATCACTATGAGGCATGTGACCGGGGAAGTGTCACATAACGACACATTTGCTCGCTTCCGGCTGGTCAGTTTGACTATGTGGTGAACGCTTCTCGATCTCAGCAAGACACAGTTCGAACACTTTGCCTAGAAGTCGTGTTTCAGGTGTGAAGGGCGAACGGCAGTTACTATGTACGTACCAACGTTGACATTGCTCTTTGCACTGGTCTCTACCCATGCGGCCTTATTGGACTTGGCAAGTTCTTCGCCTTCGTTGGGCTGAACCTGTCTATTTGGACTATAAGAATGAACGGTGTCGACAATGCAGTTGACATGGCAAGGCGTATCGCCGTGCAACGGATGAAGCGACGTACCTGGACTGTAGATCAGTCTTTGCGCCTACTATCACACATGGTATTTCATTCTTTCCGCAGAAATCGAGAATCTTGTCGTAGACGATCTTGACCATCTCAAAGGACCTTCTGGATGTGACCGAGTACACTAGAACGTAGCCGTGTATTCCGATGGCGTACTTGGAATTGAGAATCGAGTACTCATCCTGGGGACGGCAAGTTTAGATGTAGGGGAGTAGGATTCAAGAAAAGCTACCAACCTGACCAGCGGTGTCGATGATGTCACAATCATATTCGACGCCTTGGTAGACGACGCCTTTGGAAAAGGTACTCTCGATGGTTGGATAGTAAGCCTCTACAAAGTGGTTTTCTATAAACTGGATAACGAGGGAAGATTTCCCTGGGGACCGATCCATGTGAGGCCAGGTCAGACCGATGGCGGAGGATGCCTACCGACTGAACGGGAGCCGAGGACAGCAATTTTTCTCTTCCTCATTGTGTTGGCAGCCATATCGGAAGGGAAAGGAGAAGGAGAGGACGAAAAATTAAAGGACAAGAAAAGAAAGAGAACACTGAAAGAGATGGCAGTGACGGTGTCTGGCCGAAAATGCGGCTTGTGGCAACGCTCGTTTACCGAGCCGTTTCGGAGGGGGACGCGACAGCAGATGCCAGCGCTGCTCACGAAAACAAGCCTGTTGCTGGTGGGGACAAGTATGTAAGGCAAGGAAGGCTGCCAAGTTGAACAGGACGAGGATGTTATATACGCCAGGATGGCT
This sequence comes from Boletus insuetus, assembly GCA_038093095.1. Classification (NCBI taxonomy): domain Eukaryota; kingdom Fungi; phylum Basidiomycota; class Agaricomycetes; order Boletales; family Boletaceae; genus Boletus; species Boletus insuetus. The sequence continues at coordinate 109,993 of JBBPRQ010000002.1, read as the reverse complement.
AGAATAGCTCCATTTACGAGTATTATTATGTGGATTGACCACATCCAGTACACGTTACGCGCCGTTTCAGGAACTCGCCCACCGTCGGTGGTCTCGCCCCTAGTTCCAAGAGTAATACGGTGGCTTCTATAACGTTTTTGGTGCCACTCAAGGCGTCTTGTGATGCGTTCATCTCTCGATGCGTGTGAGCTGAACATCGTATGGAGTAAGCCCTCATATCGTCATGACGAAACCCTCCACAATCATAGCAGGAGCGCAAGATAAGAGCAGGTTGCACACAGCCCTCGTCATCATCCAGTCTGAATGTGGAATCGATCGATGAGCCCCGCCTAGGTTGGATGGCCTCCACAACCCACCCCAGCCCCGTTCGCGATGACGCATTCCTGCGAAACCCGCGGACGATTTCACCACACACTCGTAAATGTACTAAAAGAACGTTCTCAAGGTGGACTAAGAGCTGACTGTTCTGGGAAAACCAACACGTGGCCCGGTACTGGCGGCCCATCAATCGGCTGTACTTACGCTCAAGGTTAGGCGAATACAACACTCCTGACTAATATGGACTCACAGCCTCGATGTCATGGACAGTTTGTGCACCTCAGGTGGTCAAGCTAGAACGATCTCCAATCCGATTTCATTATCGGTCCAGGGGCTGAGGTAGGGTCCAGATGAGCGTTGACCGCTTTGCTCCATCGTAATGGTGAGAGAGCGGAATTTATCGGCTTTTGGGTGTGGACTGTGACATCGACCGATCACATAATGCATTAAACCGTCACCGTCAGATTCGCAGGAAGACGAGACCGATCTAGTTTGAGGAGGTACACGAAGCTTCGGAAGAACAAACCAAACGGACTGCTTTGGTTGCTCCACGCAAGCTCGCATCAACAGGTTTTGCTCAGAGTTATTTTTGCTCTCCGTCCAAACATGTACATGTCAAAGTCACATGACTCGCGACATTTCACGCGTTCAAGTTGACTTTCTTCGAACGCGTTTGTTCAGCTAATCGTCCAACTGCTTCCAGAGATCATCGACATCGACGCCCCCCAAGCATTAGCCGTTCATTTGAAAGCAGTAGTCACGATGTCCTCCACCTCAACCCCAGGTGATTCTCCTGCTTCTATTCAGCCGATGCACAATCCATCGCAAGCAGCGCATGTCGTCGTTCCGCAGGCACCCCTTGGGAATGCGACGAATGGGACAGTGGTTGCGCCAGGGATGGGCATGAAAGCCTTCTTAGCCAAGAAGATAGCCAAGTCCAAGTATGTCCACGAACCAGCAGGTGGACGTCTATCGACTTGCTGACTATCGCCAGTAACCCCAACTTTGTCTCTCCAACCGATAACATGGTTACTCCAGTTACCCAGAAGCTCAACGCAGCTAGGCAGAAGCGTTTCGCAAAGTGGGTGGTAACTCTCCATCGATGGAATATGGCTGACAATCATCGACTAGGGGCGCAAAGCCAACGGGCTCTCTCTTCTCGAACAAAGAGAAAGAATCCCAGTTATCGGAAGAACAGCAAAGCGGGAGCGATGTAGAAATATCTGACTCCAAGTCGCCGATGGGTCCTGCGCATGAAGACGCCAACCCGTTTGAGTGTTGAGTTGGTCAATAATGGGTCGATGAATGGGCAGCGTTGTGTAAGAGCATGATGATACCCTCTCATATCTGTCAAAGCTTTAAATTGTACACGTGTTGGCTGTCTCGCTGAATCTTTGTCTTGTAGTCCATAGAATGTCGGCTTGCTGTATGCCTATGATTGTTCCCACGCGTTCATCATCTTGTTGGCTACAACGTGCATCTAGCCCACCTCAAATTCGCCTTTCTTCAATCTCCCCATGAACATGGCTGACGAGCATATCGAGCTAAACTTTCATACGGATGTCTCTGCCCAAGAGATCGACGAGGTAGTCTCGCAGTTCAGATTATTTAACAGACGACTTTCTCAACAGTAAGTAATCCCCGCGTTTCGACTGGACTGTACTCACATTGCTCAGGCAAAGACAGAAGCTCTTTGGCGAGCTCCCCAAGATAACAGAAGCTGACCTAGTTGCTTCTGGCCATCAAGGTACGTCCGTGTTGGCACCATCATCGCACGACTTACGGACGCGTCATTCATAGATGACGTTTGCCCAATATGTTTCAACACTTTTCTGTCTACTCTAGCAGAAGAAGAAGTCGCTCACGCAATGGACTCTCCTGCTCATGCTGTCGATGAACTAGGAGTTACAAGGCTGCAGAACACTTGTGGTCACATATTCTGTCGCAAAGAGTTGCGTGTGGCCTAGTTCTCTTTGCTGACAAAACATGCTTATGCACGCTCAGCATAATAAAGTGGATCACAGAAGGAGTTCGTCATCTCTACCCTGTTTTGGGCTGGGCTCACCTCCGTTAACAGCATGATTCTTGCCCAAGCTGTCGGCAACCATTGGTCACGGATGGGGCACGTCGGGAGGGTGGTGTTTCCCCTCAGCCTGCAGAGAACTGGCTACGACCCTGGCTCACTGATTCCCGCATGGTCGTGAGGGACAGTGGTTTACCTGCTCAATTGCCTACATTGTCGGTTGGCTCATTTAACAGCCCTGGAAGTGTAGTAGATAACAACCAGTACCAGTTTACTGGCATGTATTCTTGATGTATGATGTCGTATCAGTGTTATTATCATTACGCCTGCCCTCTATTTCGAGTACGCATTTATCCCTTCCATTTGAGGTGCAGAGAGACACTACTGCGGTATAAAGGGGACAATGATGATGACCAGTAGTGTAAATCGAGTGTCCGGTGGAAAAAAAAAAACAGAATGCGAACGCTGGTTATCAACGAATGTAGATGAAAGCTTAAAGTCCATGTAAAAGGAAAGCGCATATGGGTACCAAGTTTCCAAACCTCTAGCTCCTCCTGCAGCATCTGAAGAAATTGCGTTTGAACCAATACCACAAACACTACATCATTTTAGTCAGCACATACAGGGCCACACGGCAAGAAGCAACTTACCCCAGTAAACCGCACAGCGGCCAGGAAGAATGTGGAGTACAAGATTACGGCGAAATAAATGTTCTGCTTAGTTCGTAGTTCGTTCTCATCCTGAACAGCATTTTGTGCGGTATAAAGGCCATTGATATTCTCGATCGCGACTGCCAGTCCAGCGTTTGTGAGCATCCAGAATGCAACGAGCCGTGTACGGAAAGTCTTGTTCTGATCATCCATTGTGGGCTTCTCGACGGCCTCCTTGACTTCAATCTTTGTCACAGCACGCGTTACAGTTTCTTTGAATGCGGCATCGACATCCTCTTGGATACGATGGGTATCCTCAACAACAGGAGCATCAGCGTCCTTGCTCTTTGACGAAGAGACGGATGGAAGTGCTTCAGCCTTGTCACTGCCTTTGGTACCCCAGGAAACCTATGGAGCGGGTTAGACGTGCGTATATGTACGTATCAGTTGACTCACATCATGCAGGTTACAGAATGCGTAAACATTGAGGACATTCGTGAAACTCGGTGCCAAGCACAAGTATTGGAAAAAACTAGAGAACATATGCCAGGGGTCTCGCTGTAATACTGATTTATACAAGGATTTGCCACGGAATGCACGGTACTCACGTAGAGGAAAGACGCAATGAAGTAAATCCCTGAGGAAACTATGAGCCTTGGTAATCCACTCCACATCTGTAACTCACCGAATGTCGAAACCATTGCAGCAATCAATGCACCAACCGGCGGAGTGAAGAATGTCAAGATGACTTGAGCGGTGGTCTTATTTTTCAGCTCGTTCGGAATGTTCTGAGGGCAATCAAATAGGTCATTTTACGAAACAGTAATAACTGTGTGCTCACCGCGAATGCCTTGATTGTTAGCCAGAACGAACATATAAGCAGGTAAACTGCCAAAAACGCGTAGACCCTGCAGAGGGTAAGCGAGGAAGTGGACACTTGCAACACACAACCGACCAAAGAGTTACGGCATAAGCAGTTCGTTCGCCTTTGGGCCTGTTTCCCAGAGCAAGGACGAACTATAGCAAGAATATGTTTGATCTTGGACGCATTTCAATTGTCAGACAACTCACTTGTAAGGCGAGGAAAGCCAGGTATATCCACTTGAAAGCTAAGTTCACCCAATGAGTCTGAACAGCGCGTTAGTACCACAAAGCACTTTATGACAAACGGCATACGATATCGGCAGTTCCGAAAATTATGATCTTCTGCGAAGGCAGTAGGTCGATGATAATACTGAATGTCAACCAGATGTTGGCCAAAGCAAACCACGAGAAAATCAACGAGAAGATATTATACTGCGAAAAAGTAGTTAACCAAACCCGAAAAGCCTTGTAAAGATTCTGCATACCAAAGCTTGGATGTGGAAAAAGAACATCCTGATGACCCCGTGGCCCGAACGGTAGAGCTGGAAGAAGTTCACTAGGGCATACTACCAGATTTTCAGCTGAAGCATGAAAAGGGAAAAAGGCAGTTACTCACCACCGAAGCAGCAAAAGAGCCGTTCAACCAACGACGACGTTGACCAATCAATTCAACCGCGGTCTCTGGGACGTCCGTCTCCGCTTTCGACGGCTTGACGTAGGTCAATGTCCAGCGGTCTCCAGCTTTCGCGACCAACTCGAAACACAGGATACGATCCTCAGCCAAGAACATGTTTTTAGTGAAGATGTTCATGCCATAAATACCCTTTGCGCCAAGACGGTCAGCAAGGGAATGATCACCATGGAAATATTGTTCAAGGGGGCGTCCAAGGATTGCGCGATAGCGGTATGCGGAGAATGCACCAGGGAGGACCGACACGTAGCCAAAACTGCTTTCAAGGGGTTTATCTGTTATATAGTGTCAGACAAATGAAGTGAGGTGACTGAGAGGATTACCGAGAATGTTGGACATCTTGTACTCGAAATTTTGTGCTGCAACCAAGGGGTTCAGAAGCTTCTTCCCCCCTTCAATCATAGCGTGGATTTCGCCACAACAGCCTCCCAAGTGAGCGTCATTGTAAAAGGCCTCCCATAAGTAATAGATAGACTTGTGTCCTGGCTTTGTTCCAGCATCAATAAGGACACAGATTTCGGGCTACGAAATAAAATCAGTACATATACGGAGATATCACATGTGATTTCGTACCTGCAACATGCGTCCTATAGCATTGAAGAGCCAGCGATGAGAGTTGATCTTCTTCTGATTCTTGGCTTTGACGACAAGAATGATTTGAACTGGGACTAGATTGTTGGGATCATTCTCATGAGGGAGAACCAACTGAGGCGTGGGGTCCACGGAAAGTTGGGTGGTGTACTGCGGATACAATGTGTGAAGGAATATTCCTCTGACTTGAGAACAACAACTGACCTCGAAAATGTGAGCCACGGTATCTTTTCCATCCACTTGCTTCTTCATGACACCATCTTGATAAACACCGATAGTGGCCAAGATATCAAGAACACTCTTGTCCATTGGCTCCAGGCCATCAACGATGAGAGCGACAACAATCCTTTGCCAACCTGGCATACCCTCCTCGGCAGCTCGCCGCCAGTACTTGGATTGCTTTGTTTTGCAAATGTCACGGATGTTGAGCATGACACCATGAAGTGTACGAGCATAGAGCGTCTTGTCTTCATTGTAAGACGTGACCGCAATGAGCATCTCAGTCTGACGGTTGTAGAGCTTAGGTCGTAACGACCATCCACTGGCTGCGGAAAAATCATCGGGGTCTACCGTAGCGGCACTGTATCGCATGTGACTAAGTAGAGCGGTTAGTACTTGACGAGACTACTAGAAACAAGATACACTCACGAAAACTCGGTCGTACTGCTCATTGTATACTTTGCTTCCATTGCGCTCTGAACTGGTGTAGGAACTGGGTACTCGGTGATGAAGTTTCCCTTAGTGAGCTTGACTTTGCGCGTGACGCCGCGCTTGATGGTCTGGCGACGCCTCCACGCGGTTTCAGCACCATTGGTAGTAGAGTGCGACATAGCTGAGCCTGGGCGAGGATAAGGATCACCGTATGCAGCTGGATCAGTAGGGCTGTAGAAATCCAGATGAGTGGGACGAGCTACCTTGACGCGTCAGAGAAACGGATGTGACTTACCCGGGAGGGTAGTAACCACCAGTATTGAAGCTTTCACCTCCAGTCAACGGAAGTTTTTCAGCATAGTCTTCGTCAACATAACCTGCACCACCGAACTCGCGGGGCAGATTGGTAGTGCTCTCAAAGGGAGAGTTGGCGGCGCTGTCGTACGTCCTCTGCGCAGGCTCTTGGAAGTGGGTTTGGCGAGGGCGATCAGCGAACGGATCACCGTAGGGCTCGCCTCGCGATGGAGAGGACATACGAGGTATAGGTGAAGGATTGTAGGGAACCTGTGGAGAAAAAAAAAGTTTTAGTAGGACCAAGCGACGACAGAAATGTAAGACAGAGTCGTCGAGGGTTGTGGACGAAGGCAAGACCGCAAAGCGACGGTTTTGTCAGTCAAAATGGAAACGGGGCGATGACACCGCCTCCGTCCGGACCTCTGTCACTCCTCCGCCACCTCACGTTCGCAACAAGGGTGTATCCCACGGACGGGAACACCCCCCGGTCTTGCTAAGACCCAAGTTGTTGCATATATGTACATACAAATTCGTATCCATCACCGCGCAGGACCCCCGGGTTTCTGCATAGGCCGCAGTCAGCACCGGTTCTGGCACGTTGACGTGTCACGGCACAGGGTTGGCCGTGTCCTGCTTCTGGTTCTCAGTTCCCTTCCCACCTCACCCCGAGCTGACCGGAAGTTTGTTCGTCGAACGTATGTACATACATCATGAGTACTAGCACGAGTGCACCAAGAACAGTCCAATTTCAGTAATGTAGAGGTGCTCTCCCCGCTCGGGTTTGAGTACAAGTCAGTCAAGAGATTATGTCCTTATACATGTAGCACTGTCAACGAACATTGGGATTTAGAAAACGGTACTGATATTGAATCGCTCATTGGGATCTAGGTCCATATAATGCAATACAGCGCTGCTCGAATGCTTTTACCATGAGTTTCGACATCTGTCCGAAGAATGCCGCAGAAACAGTGGCATGCACTGGGTTCGCAAATGCAAAAGCAATGTCCAGATTGACTAATGTTGACCCTTGGTCAAGGGGAGTTCCAGAAGCAAAGCTCCTTGCAGAAACATCCTGTGAGAGCGACGTAGAAAGCCGGAGAGAAGAAGCGGATACAGGCTGCAAGCGCCAGGTCGTGGTCAAAGTTTTGAACAATGGACTTGAAGTTGAGGCAACTGCCTAACATATGCAAGTGTCAACAGTCGGAGGACACAAGCAGAAGAGGGCTATACCTCAACAAATTCATCAGGTTTACACGTCACGGTGCTGACGTAGCTTTCCCTGAATGCAAGGAAACCCACAGTAAGTTCAGCTTCCATCACCGTAGTTCCGTCCTGCCACGCATTGCTCTCAAGGATCCTTGAGCGAGTACAATATGGCACGAAATTTGAATATGATTCTACGTCCGCAATGATTTTGTACAGTTCATTGCGCCGGTATCTGCGTGAAGCTGTGTAGGTGAACCATAGTGTTTATCCACAGTAACGTACGGAAGGATTCTCCGTTCGTGATAGTGTTGGGTTTCCGGATCGCTGTGCGCCAAGGGGTCCGTGGAAGAAAACCTGCTGAAGTTAAAGAAGGTTCTCTGCTGTTGTGCATCATGACGAGTTGTAGCGCGTTGAAAGGCTCTCAGCATTCTAACGGAGCAAAGTCACGGTTACACAAATCAGGCAGTATTTGAACAGATTTCCAATCTTCCACAAGTCGTCAGATTCGCAAGCAAGATCACAACCATGCGCACAACGCCGTCATAGAAGTTCGTGTTCATGCACGAATCACTGTCAACGGACTTATACTGCAGACCTGCAGCGATTTACATACTGGCCATGGATCTCAAATGAGCGGGTAATTGCGAAGTGAACTCAAGTTAATTAGCACGGTTTGTACACGTTAGGAGCACCGGTTGGAATAGGAGTTTCCGGTCGTCATCTCCGTCTCAGCTGAACGGGATCCTGGAATCTGATCATGGTACAGAATCTGATCAAAAAGTAATTATAGTTGTTGCTGGCTGGTGCGGTGACGTCGAGCACCATCGCGCAGAGCAGGAACACGTCTGTGTGGTTGGAGTTGGGTGGAAATGACATTCACTCGAATGTACTTCATATTTTCAAGGCCAACAAGAGGATATCTCCTCCCCCCGCTGATAAGAGGTGATGGAAACAAACATTATCCAGCAAACTCAGCGTTCTCGGTACAATCTCTAGCAATCTGAAACAGTTTAATTAATACCAATCCAGACTGTGTGCGGAGTCTTACATGTCCTTCGTGCCCACATTTGTAGCAGGTCTTGTTCTTGTTCAGTCCCAACGATGCCCCGTCTGCAAAAGTTGCACCCGGTGCCGCGAGACAATCCCTTGAAATATGATAATGTCAACGTCCCAATAAGATACCAGATGATGTCTACCTGGCCATGTGGTTTGGACCTCCGCAGCGATAACACTTGACTGGAGGTAAAGTTGATGTATTCAAGGCGCGTCCTGGGGGCGGCATACGAGAAACAAATCCGGCACCCGCAACCCCAGTTGCTCCGCTAGGGCAAACGCGGGCAATATGGCCGAAACGGCCACAGTTCTGGTTGAGATCAGTGGGCAGGCATTACTTGCGTTCACGGCTCACTTACATAGCATTTCAGATTTCCGCCCTGGGCTCTCAAATTGGGACATTCGGCTTGGATGTGTCCTATGCCGCCGCACGAATAGCATTGCTTGGCTGCGACAGTTCGGGGTGAAGGACAGGCCGAGGACTCGTGCCCTGGTTGACGGCAGTTGTAACAGAGACGTTGCTCCGAGGAGCAGTTTTCAGCAATATGGCCCACTATGTGTTATTCACTCTTGAAATGAGAAACACCTTGCAAAGGCGACTACACTCACAATTTCCACATTTGAAACATCCCTTCCGCGAAAACTGGTACGCCATATGTATCTCAAGATCCTGGCCGGTCTGTTCACGTTAACAACCCCGCAATGATGGGAGGAGCGATGGAGCCCATGACGAACCTCTTCTTCTTCCCACTTCCGACTGACCACTTAACCACGCTTCCCACTCCCGTTTGACGAGGATGAAGATGAGTCAATGGATAGGCATCAACCCGCCAATGGTGATTGAGTTCACAATTTCACCTGCCCTAAATCAAGGTCCCTGTGGCGCTTCCGATCTCAAACTATGAAATGACCCGCACCTAGGGATGTCGCCGCGTTTTCAGCCTTGCACCAAGTGACACGGACCGGGCTAGAGTGCATCATTCACTATCCAGAGCCTCGTTCTAGCAGCCAAGTCATCGTGCACCATTTCCGTCGTATTTCCGAACCAGCCTTATTTTGGCGCCCAACCATCTCGGGACCTGTAGTCCGCCTCATCGATAGCAGTACTGTCATTCATGAGTGCATGCATCATGTCGCTCCACCACCGTCTGATCTGTCACAACATTTCGCTACCCTTATAAAGGAAATGTCGTGGAAACCTTTGGTCTCTGGGCCCCACAATCCCCCCGAGGATCATCGTCACGCAGGTAATTTATGCCGTATCCTTTCCCACACCGTCACTGACTTGGAGACGATGTTGCTACTTGTAGGTCCTGCCTCCCAGCGGGGAGCCGACCTTAGCGCGCTCGCGTCCATCGCGCTTCTTGTGAGGGTGCTGAGCGGCCTCCCGTCAGGCTTGTATCTGTCAATATATTCGGTCCCGTTATGTCCTTCTAACGACGCGCCATCCAGAACACGTTCTTTCGTGGATGCCGTTCCTCATCCTCGCAACAAGTATCGTAACGAGCGACCTAAGCACGGCTCAACGTGTGGAAGGAGGAGATTGTGCGTAATGATCCCCGGGCATAGGTATTCTCCCGTGCGGACTACAAGGCTTCAATGTGTTCGTATGCGACATGCATTTGGATGGTCGAATTCGCTTATGCTATGCTCCGATAGCATAGCTCTTTCTCAAATGATTCATCTACTCTGGGTCTATGTAACAAGAGCTTGTTCCGGTTGAGACGTATGAAACGCTTCGATATCTTTGGCCCATCAGCTACTGATTGGCGATAGTTCGGCGTTGTGTAATTCGGTTGGCTGATGGTCAGATAAACGTCAAACATTCATCCATCTGTCTAACTGTTTTTCAAAGTAAATGGCATTTGCACGATTCCTGGCTGATTGGCTGGCCCAGCACCAAAAGAAGGGAATTAAGTGCACCATATCCAGGGTAGGTTTGCCCTTGGTTTATCTCTAATTTTTCGCTTACAGATGGACCAGTCGATCCTCCGGACGAGTCAGAGCCCGGGAGGATCAGTTCTCGCTTGATGATGTGTGCCTTTCCCCAGCCTCGGGCAATGGAATTTTGATGCCCCCTGCATCCAAGTGTCACGTGCGTCGCGTGAACGACCGAAATGTCCTCATCGGCGATGACTCAGTACTTTCATGCACAGGTAATTTAAATAATGGGTTAGTCCGTCTCATCCTCAGTTTACCAGCAGGCAGAGCAACACGATCAAATTATGTATGGAACCGTCACGCCTCCAGTTGGCAGGTATTCCTCCGTCCCTCAGCCGTTGGTTGGGCCACCGCTCTTCCCCTTCGGAGCCTCTACATCAGGATTTTTACAAAAGTCTTATTCAGACTTATGGCATCTTATGTTCGGTAAGTTTAGATAAGCAGCATTTAAGACACAATAAAACTCTTGTAAAAATCCTGATGGGCCTACCACCCTATAGGGTCGTTCTCTGGTCCTTTATCGCTGCGTTCTGCGGAGTGTCTGTAATCCAGGCTGCGTTCCGCGCGCATTATTTCACACAACGCGCAGTTCCACCAATAATTGGCAGCTATGTAAGAGTTGAATTCTGCTGCAGCCTTTGTCGTAGGGCGCATCGGCCGTATCGATCGTCCTTTGGCACAACCCAGAACGTTTATTGGCGGTCATTTAATTGGCGCGTTGCTTGGAATCTGCGTTTCAAAGTTATTTCAACTCCTGCCCCGCGAGTACTACATCGAATTGCAGTGGCTAGCTGCGTTCCTCTCGGTTTCACTCACCATCGTAGCCATGCAACTCACCAAAACGGTCCATCCTCCGGCCGGGGCAACGGCCCTCTTGGCAACTGTTGACCAGCAATTCATTGATATATCTTTGTACCTGCTGTCGTCCTCCTTTCGTCCACTCTTACCCTTATTGTGGACTTTTGGTCAACAATATACAACATACATAGATATCCCAAGTTTTGGCTTACGGCCGGCGCACCACTTCCGTCGGGACCTCTAGGTAATCACTTGGATTGCAAAATCAATGTTGCCAACCGAAAAGATATATCCTTGATCTTGACATAGGTTAGTCTCTTGAGTTTTCCTTCCTGTCGGAGCCCCCTCTTATGGACGGGTTGTGATTCGTAGGGCATTTGGCACCTATATCACTGCACATGTATTATTCATGCATAATGTGCTTATTGGTGAGATCCACACCGTTTACGAGCACGGCACGAGGCTAAATTGTCCGTATCAACCCTCAACCCACTAATTTCTTCAAATCTACACCAGCCTCCCCTCTGCCCAGGGTTGGAGCATTCATACTCACGATGAACTGAAAGTTTGTTGCCATTGGTATCCACTCCTGTATCCCGCACGTCATCTCCGTGCCCCTCGAACGACGAGCGGCGGCTGTATTGTCCTCGCTCCACGAAACTTGTTGCCCACAACCCCATTAAACGGTAGAAAAGAGCTCAGTCGACGTCCTCCTCGATTGTATTTCTACTCTTTCGTAGTCAGCGACATGTCCCCGGTGAGTGGAGCGATACAGCTTTCTTAATCAAGTTCGTTGAGGAACTCCCTACAGGTAAGAGTCCCCTCGCGAGAAGAGTACCTTCTCCTGGCCAAGGTTGCTGAAGAGGCAGAACGCTACGAAGGTGCTGTTGGTTTACTCGTCTCCGTAAGGCGGACAATTGTGTCACTCATGCTATTGGAGTTCAGACCTAGTGGCGCAAATGAAAGGTCTGGTTCAGACCTACGGTGCCTTGACTATCGAAGAACGCAACCTCCTCTCCGTCGCCTACAAGAACATCACAAATGCCCTTCGCAGCAGTTGGAGGATCATCGATTCTCTCGAGAAACTGGAGTCAAGCCGAACAACAGGACGACACTCCAAACACCAAGTGCAGCTCATTAGCCAGCAGCGTAGTCGTGTCGAGCAGGAACTCGCCGAAGTCTGTCAAGACATCGTGAAGCTACTCGATGAGCATTTATTGTCGACAGCCGAACCCGGCGAGGAGACGGTATTTTATTATAAAATGTGAGCAAAGGGTGGAATGCTCAGCTTCAAGTCTGTGCTCACTCTGTCCGTTCGTACAGGAAGGGCGACTACTTTCGTTATTTGGCCGAGTTCGCACAGCAAAGTGACAGGAGCCACTACTCAGACCTGTCTCTCGCTGCGTACAAGCATGCGTACAAGCATGCTTTGGCTAAGCTCGAGCCTACACACCCCACGAGATTGGGCTTAGCCTTGAACTTTGCGGTGTATTATCATGACGTTCGCAAGAGTCCAGAACGCGCGTGTCACCTAGGGAAGCATGCATTTGACGAGGCGGTAGCTTGCCTGAACGAGTCCTCGTCGGTCCAAGTCATGCGAGACTCGATGATGATTCTGCAGTTGCTACGGGATGATTTGGTGATATGGTCCGGGGAAATGCAAAGAGGTGAGCCTTTCGTTCATTTGCACTTTCGACTTCTGACACCCCATCAATCATGGAGCTGAACACTCTGTAGGCGGGTAGAGCAGCGGCCCCTTTCATCTTTCTGACATTCTGTAATCAATCTCGTTGTATTGTTGGTGCTACTCTTTAGGCCAGGCGTACAGGTTATTTTATGATGATTCTCTTGTGTAGGTACCATAGTCGACGTGAACCCTAAGGCCTGAAGGCGCAATGGTAGCGGCGCGAGTTGCTTGTTACAGGGAGCTGTCTTCAGGCTGCTTGCACTGGGCAAACGTAGCAGCCACCAAGAGTGGAAAAACCAACGTTGCATCAGCAAAAACCTTGAGGGATGATATATCAGCGTTAAGGCAAGCGTAACCTCGAGGGGAATACTTTAACTGATTCCGCGTTTGCGCGGATTTTCCCCCATGAAACTGCTTCGTCCGGTCGAGCGCCGGAATCAGATCCGTCAAACTCTTGTCCCGTATTCTACGGTGAGTGATCAACAAGCGTCAGGGATAACGAGGGCAAGCTTTTACGATGAAAACCGAGTAGTCGGCACCGTTCCTCTGCAAAGGGGTCAACGGTTATCATCCAATTAAAGGCAGGAATTCTTACGATTAGCATGGCATTTGCAATCTGATGTTTGCAGACCCCACCACCGAGGATGATCATTCCCGCTTTTTTGGACTTACGAGATAGCTCGTTGAGAGCACGGATATCACCCACGATATCGACGATCAACCCCGGAGATCGGAAAGAATGAAAGTACATCATGTCTCCAATTGAACCGTCGGTCAAGGCAGGGCAGAAAACCGGAATGTCGTTCTGGAGTAATATGGATCAGCCTCGCTCGTAGAGGGCCGGGCAAGCTCGTCTAGACGCTTTATATTCACTTTATAAGCCCAGTAATACACTGATTCTTCGTTGTTAATCTCCTTTCCCAGACGGCGAATGAAGGTGCTTGGTGTCCATACTTGACCGGAAGCCTTCTGTTCCTCCAACATGATATCGAGAATGGGGATGAACCAATCCTCGAATTTGCAGTAATTATCATTTGGTATGACGAGGTTCCCAACGCGGTTTAGTCCTCTCTTTCGAAGATCAGTGCCATCCATATTGAAATCAGCGAGGTATGTTTTGCCGAGGCATTTGATAAAGTCCTCTTCGATGCCCCCAGCGGTGGTCACGATTGCTGAGACGTGTTTGTGCTTCACAAGGTAGAGTATAACTTCACGTAAACCGGAAGAGATGAGGTTTGAAGTATAGCCGAGGAAGATGTCACAACGCGTTTGGGCTCTTACTTTGGGATCTGCATAATCATTCGATTCGTCTGGCGAGAGGGGCTCGTCTGAGAGCCGCCAATTTCGCTGGAAAATGGCCAAAGTAAGCGCCAAATGATTCAAAGACAGGTGTGTGCATACCATGCGATTGACGATGTCGATAGCCTTCCCTAGGCTAGTCGCTTGAAATCCGATCGTGTCGTAACGGCCGAGTAGATCTTGGAGTGACAGGGACTTGTCGAAATCTGGCCCTTGCACTGGAACTGCAGTTCCTGGAAGGGGTTCTGATCGTTTGAGCACTGCAGCTGCGGGTCCTGCGGGGATTTGGGAATCCATGTAGTAAACCGAAAATGATGATGAGCCCGAGCTGAGGTTGGAGCCCCGGAGCGCAAGGCCCGTCGCGGCAAGTTCCGTTGTTGGTGACTGCGGCGTACCACTACAAGTTACTACGAAAAAGGCCGATAGTACAGTGCCCCCGGGCGGATCGTTTGCTCAAACTCGCTGTAACACCGACCAAGACGTTCTAGAAACCCCATGGATCAGGAGAAACCCTCTGCCGACGCGCACCCTGTTGGAACTTCGGTGGTGCAAAAGGACGAACCCGTACTAGTCGCGCAGACTGTTCAGGTTCCCATTCATCAACAGTCCCAATCCACTCCTCTGTCGGACAATCTTGATCGCGAGGGTGTCGAAGCGGACACGCAAAATGGCTTGGAGCCACGAACCAGCTTGACAGACCCGCAAGCGGTCGTGGGCGAAGCCGACCCCATAGCCGCACCAACTCCAGGTCCAACGCGTATCCCATCTCCCGTACCTCCAAAGCCCGAGCCTCCAGTCCCCGCCGAAGGATCTTTCCATGCGAATGGATACTCTACACCCGTCATCTTTACCCAGGTCGCGCAGTCCAATGGCCACAGCGAGCCTGGGCCCCAGACGCCGCCCAGCACTGCACATTCTCATCCACCTCATAAACGTTCATTGACAATGTCCACTGGACACACTGTCTCCGTTGTTCTTATATCGTCTGCATTGGAGACAATACTCTCTTCGAAGGAGGCAAAGCGCTCTGCTCCACTTCGCGACAGCGCACACAATGCTCTGGAAATGGTCAGAGCAGGAAAAGGAGGTGACAAGCCACGGGAAATCTTCGAGCCCCTTCGACTTGCCTGCGAGACCAGAAACGAAAAGCTCTTGATAGCTAGCTTGGACTGTATCTCCAAGTTGATTTCATATTCCTTCTTCGCTGAGGAGAGCTCTACACCCGCACTTCCCTCCCCACCACCTTCCCCTACATTGCAAGGTCGACCGTCTATGTCCGGTTCGCAGTCAAACATTCCACAGCCATCGCTTGTTGACATGGTGGTTCACACCATAACCGCGTGTCATATCGAATCAACACCAGAAACAGTCTCCCTGCAGATCGTCAAAGCTCTTCTCGCCCTGATCTTGTCTCCCACGATCTATGTTCATCATTCCTCCCTTCTCAAGGCTGTGCGGACTGTGTACAACGTGTTCCTTCTGAGCACGGACCCAGTGAATCAGATGGTTGCTCAGGGTGGACTAACACAAATGGTCCATCACGTCTTTGCGCGGTGTAGAACTGGAAAACCCGTGGACTCGGACGAGGGTGTGATCCTCAGGTCTTCTGTTAGTTCCGAGACCGTGGCGTTAGCTGTCCATCAGCATATGGCTTCGAAGACCGAAACCCAACACTCGTCACCAGTATTGGGGCAATCCATCCCCGAATTAACAAATGCAGACAAGGCTGAGACCGAAAACAAGCAAGAGGACAAGTTTTCTGTTCCCCCCGAAGAGGGCTCTGCCCATCTGCCAACGCGGCCAGTAGGATCGTTGAATGATCAAGTTCTGGACGAAGAAGGGTGAGCAACATTTATGGAAGCATTTCCAGAATTGCTAACCTGTCAGATCGGAAACAATTGTTGCTAGTCCGGCCCGTCTATCCTTGGATGCCAGAACGGAAAGCACACACGCGCATGCTGAGCTCTCCACTCAGGACATGTTTATCAAGGATGCATTTTTAGTCTTCCGAGCTCTGTGCAAATTGACAATGAAGCCTTTGAATACTGAGAGGTTCGTATGCACCGCATTTAAACTCCAGTTAATCTCAGGCCAGTTTCTAGCGAGCGCGACTTGAAATCGCATGCAATGCGATCGAAGCTTCTCTCCCTTCACCTGGTGTTAACGGTTTTGAACTCGCACATGAGTCTACTTGTCGATCCTTCGGCAGTCATCTTTTCAAGTTCCTCACACGAGGCGACGACGTTCATACAAGCGATCAGCCAATATCTTTGCTTGACCTTGAGCAGGAATACTGTAAGCCCAATTCCGCAGGTATTTGACGTTAGCGTGGAGATATTTTGGCGTGTGATGTCCGGTATGCGGACCAAGCTCAAGGTATGCGTCTAATGATACATCTTTCCATTCATTTGATGTTTTACTTGTCAATAGAAAGAAATCGAAGTTCTTTTGCATGAGATTTTTATCCCCATTCTAGAAATGCGGACGTCGACTCTCAAACAGAAGGCTGTCATTCTTGCGATGTTGCTTAGACTTTTCCAGGACCCGCAGGCATTGGTGGAGTTGTACCTCAACTATGACTGTGACAGCGAGGCTGCGGATAATATTTACGAGCAGTAAGTCAAAATTGTGTCACGCCTGTCTCAACTGAGCAACCCACCCAGTCTGATGAATATCATTTCCAAAGTTGCGACTTTGCCGTGTAATACTTCACAATCCAAGAACGCGGAACCCGCTAGCCCGGCAGTCAATCCACAGGCTAGGGTACATGGTTCGTCATCGTACTCTTCTGGAGTGATATCTGTCTCGGGCACGATAGATACGTCCACTATTGGTCTTTCGGAAGGTCAGTTGCGGAGACAGGGGATAGAGTGTCTCGTCTCTGTGATTAGGTCGTTGGTGACCTGGGGCATAACTTCGGGGAAAACGCCGGCAGATCACGGTAGCGATCCTGGAGCTCGCAGTCAGACCGGAGAGGAGACGGGCCATGATTCCATGACTCCGGATTCGTCCCTCGACAGGTTGGCAACCTCAGTAGGAAGTGTTGAGGGTATCCGACAATCGACGCCCGACGTTGTGGATGACCCAACCAGGTTTGAGAATGCAAAGCAGAAGAAGACAACCTTACTTGAAGGTATCAAGAAATTTAATTTCAAGCCCAAGCGTGTAAGCAATGTCACTTAACGATGACCAGAGCGTTATTAATTTCGAGCTGCTCAGGGCATACAATATCTTCGAGAAACCGGCTTCATCTCTAGTTCATCGCCGCAAGACATTGCACGTTTTCTTCTGACTACCGATGGATTGAGCAAAACCATGATAGGAGAGTACTTGGGCGAGGGGTATGTGGCAGACATGTCTCTATGTAGTACTTCTCTGATTATTATGTTACAGTGACGATATCAACGTGGCTATCATGCATGCATTCGTTGATTTTCTTGACTTCCGGAATTCGAAGTTCATTGATGCCCTACGACTTTTCCTGCAAGCCTTCCGTCTTCCTGGAGAGGGCCAGAAGATAGATCGCTTCATGCTCAAGTTCGCTGAACGGTATATTGCAGGGAACTCGCAAACACCCTTTAAGAATGCAGGTGGGTGTGTCCAGGATTCCTCTTATCGACTACATCTGATACCCAGCACCTGGGAATAGACACCGTTTATGTGCTCTCGTATTCTACGATTATGCTCAACACCGATGCTCACAACCCGCAAGTCAAAAATCGCATGACTAAGTCAGACTTCATCCGGAACAATCGAGGAATCAATGATGGCGAGGATCTCCCGGAGGAATTCCTATCCAGCATCTTTGACGAGATTCAACACAATGAAATCCGAATGAAGGACGAGATAGATGCTGCTCTCAACCTTCCAACAGCAAGTCCTGGTCTTGCTAATGTCCTCGCTGGCGTTGGCAGAGATCTTCAAAAGGAAGCGTATATACTTCAATCCAGTAGCATAGCTAATAAAACAGAAGTTCGTTCGTTCATAAACCATCTCAACAATTGCTTACACCTTATTCCCAGGCCCTCTTCAGAACGCTGACGCGCTCCCAGCGCCGATCCCGTGCAGGAGAACAGTTTTTTAGCGCCTCCCACTTTGTCCATGTGCGACCAATGTTCGAGGTTGCCTGGATACCATTCCTCGCCGGGCTATCAGGACCCCTCCAAAATACGGACGATTTGGAGGTCGTTGACTTGTGTCTGGACGGGTTCAAGAGTGCGATTCGTATTGTCTGTTTCTTTGACTCGGAGCTCGAACGCAACGCCTTCGTAACAACCCTGGGAAAATTTACTTTCCTCAATAATCTGGGAGAGATGAAGACGAAGAACATGGAGGCCATCAAAGCTCTTTTGGATGTCGCGGTAAGCGAGGGCAATAACCTGAAAGGATCCTGGCGCGAGGTTCTGTCGTGCGTTAGTCAACTGGAACACATGCAACTGATAAGTAGCGGTCTCGAAGTCCCCGATTCCGGAAAGAAAGGGTTAGACATTCTTGACGGAAAGGCTTATGGGTGGCTGAATATTTTTTCCAGCCGCCCCAAGAAAATACCAAATGAAGACCTTGCAAACGAAAGCCGATCAACGCATATTACTGTGGCGGCTGATATGGTCTTCTCTCTTAGTCACCATCTTTCTGGAGTAAGTCATTCCCCCCTGAAGTTGAGAAGTATTAAAATCGTCGCAGACAGCAATTGTTGACTTTGTCCGTGCGCTTTGCGACGTTTCTTGGGAGGAGATCCAATCTTCGGGCCTCTCACAGCATCCGCGCCTTTTCAGCCTTCAAAAGCTGGTCGAAATATCTTACTACAACATGAATCGCATTCGACTAGAGTGGTCCAATCTCTGGGACATCTTAGGCGAACATTTCAACCAAGTATGCCACACTTCGATTGTTGTTGACTACCACTCATTGATTTGTAGGTTTGCTGTCACAGCAACCCTCACGTCGGATTCTTCGCTTTAGATTCCCTACGGCAGCTATCCATGCGTTTCCTTGAAAAAGAGGAATTGCCACATTTCAAGTTTCAAAAAGACTTCCTGAAACCTTTTGAACACACCATGATTCATAATGTCAATCCAGATATCCGAGAGTTGGTAAGACATTCCCGTCACATCCCCGAGTGACGTTGGTTCCATTACATTCGTTGGCAGGTCCTGCAGTGTCTTCAACAGATGATACAAGCACGAGTTGGGAACATGAGATCGGGGTGGCGAACTATGTTTGGTGTTTTTGCCGCCGCTTCCAAAGTACTCACAGGTACGAATTCCCTGAACTATGTGTTTCTCGCTGGGACTGATTTCTCCCAAGAACGAATTGCCAACTCTGCGTTCGAGATAGTGAGCCGGCTCAACAAAGACCATTTCGCTGCGATCGTCCGCCATGGTTCCTTTGCGGACTTGACTGTCTGCATCACAGAGTTTTGCAAAGTAAGCAAGTATCAAAAGCTCAGCCTCCTTGCTATCGCGATGCTTCGTGGTGTCATCCCAGTTATGCTCGACTCTCCAGAGTGCGCTCTCGGTCCTGAAGGTCAGTCACCTAGCGAAGATGGGATGATACGGTTTTGGTTCCCGGTGTTGTTTGGCTTCTACGATATTATAATGAACGGCGAAGATTTGGAAGTACGGCGATTGTAAGAATTTCAACCCCGAAGTTCTAATTCGTGCTGGATTGAACTCCCAATTTGTAGGGCGTTGGATTCACTGTTTACGACATTAAAAACTCATGGGGATTCTTTCCCTATTGAATTCTGGGACACTGTCTGCCAAGAGCTCCTCTTCCCCATATTCGCTGTTCTCAAGTCGAGCCAAGACCTATCGCGGTTCAGCACACAAGAGGATATGAGTGTCTGGCTATCAACAACCATGATCCAGGCACTCCGTGATCTTGTTGATCTCTATACATTTTACTACGATATTCTGGAGCGTTCTCTTGATGGATTGATGGATTTATTGTGTGTTTGCATCTGTCAAGGTTTGTCCATGACTCCTCCGTGCATCCCCATTCTAACTGTAGTAATAGAAAACGATACACTTGCACGCATTGGAACGTCATGTCTGCAACAATTTTTAGAGAACAACGCGACCAAACTGAGTACCACGCGATGGGAGCGTGTTGCATCTACTTTCGTCAAACTTTTCCGGACGACCACACCTCATCAGCTGTTTGATGAGAGTTTACGAGTGGAGATCGACAATAATTCTGTCGATTTAGATCCTTCTGGTATGCGGTCTCTGCGACGTTGCTTCGATTTACGCTGACAGACTGAAGAAGCTGACTCTGCTGGACAGGCCATCTTGCCTGCCCCTCTTTCTCCCGCCAGTGAACGCTCGCCAAGTGAGACAAAGCCGTCACTTAGCAACCGTCGTCGGGTCTTCAAGCAGATCATCGTCAAATGTGTCCTCCAACTGCTTCTGATCGAAATGACTAATGACTTGCTTCGCAATGACGTCGTGTATCATACGATGCCCCCCGATCAACTACTCAGACTGACGGGTGTGCTGGATCATAGTTATCAATTCGCGCGCATGTTCAATGACGACAAGGAGCTTCGTACTGGGTTGTGGAAAGTTGGTGAGTCGACTTTGGAATCTGACATATTTCCAACCAAGCTGAGACCTGCCAAGGCTTTATGAAGCACCTGCCAAACCTCTTGAAGCAAGAATCCAGCAGCGCATCAACCTTGGTGCATGTGCTGCTTAGGATGTATTTCGATGAGCGGGCGGAGCATCAATCAGCGAGGCCCCAAATAGCTGAAAGACTCCTTCCGTAAGTCTCCTCATTTTGTTGGTACAACTGAGAGTGACGGGATGTAGGCTTGGTCTGAACGTCTTGTCGGATTATACCAAATTCCGAGCTGATACGCAAGTCAAGAACATTGCTGCCTGGACACCCGTTGTAACCGAAATCCTCGATGGTTTTTGCCGTTTTGATGACAAAACAGTAAGTCATGCATCCCTTGCTGGACTATGTGTTGTAATCGAGCCTCTCGGTAGTTCGTCAAATACCTGCCCGTTATTTACCCTTTGAGTACAGGCTTACTCGCGCGCGACATTGCCCCTGAAATAAGGCTCGGGTTGAAGAGGTATTTTGAGCGAGTAGGGTACACTCATGGAATCATAGAATCATCATAAGATTGCTGACGTTTTCGCTTCCCATCACACCATCTCTACTTTATTTCTCTTGCGTATTCCATCCAATCACTAGACACATAAGATGGGTGTAAGACAATGAAATGGAGAAACACAGGTACTAAAATCCCGTATATCCATTCTGAAAACCAGGGTTCGGTTGTATCCCCCAATTGTTGGGCTGTGGAGCCCACCCAGTTGGCTGAGCTGATACCAACAGTCAACAAGTCTCGTCAAAAAAATGTTGGCGGCCTACTCACGGTTGACTCGAAGAACATCATATTTATCTGTTTGCAATTGTGGGCCAGACCAGAAGGCAGCATATAATCGCACTCACCTGCCTGCTGGGGCGTAGCATGTTCATTACCAGATGCGAACGTTCCAGATTTCATTTGCGCAAAGACATTCGCAGGAGATGTACTTGAATTGTTGCTCGACGGTGTTGGAGATGGAGCGGATATAATGTTGTTAAACGGCGATTGACCAAACGGCGAAAACCTGGTCGGATCTGCGACGCTGTTAATAAAGACAAGGGCCATCCAAACTATACGCACTAGTCTGTGTCGGTGCCGCTGCTGTGTTGGGGAAAGTAGATGTCGGTGTGAAGCCACCGAACGACCCACTACTAACGCCGGTAGGTTGAGTCAAAATGGGGCCAAGAGGGAATCCAGTAGGTTGCGAAATGATCGTCTGGGGGAACCCAGTAACCTGCGGCTGCAGGAAAGCTGGTTGTGCAGGCTGGGGTTGAGGTTGGAAAGGTGATACAGAAGGACGTGTTGAGACAAAGCTGTTGAACCCAGTTTGAGTAGGTATCAAAGGCTGCAATAGCCCCTGATTAGCTGGAACTGGCGCATAGGGACCTCGTGGGCCATTCTGTTGGGGAAGGGGAAGTACCCCAGATTGCTGATTCTGAAGATGCTGTCCAATCGGGGCAGGAGACGACCCCATACCGTACCCATTATTGTAGCTCGGTGGCGGCGAAATAACTGGCGGGATTACGGGAGGTATGGATGTTGAGGGAGGGGTCAAAGAAGGAGTGACTCGATTTGTCTTGAGTTGACTAAGACGGGCCAGTTGATCGAATACGTCAGCTTCCGTAGTGTTTGCAAGCGAACTAGCGCTAGTAGCCGTGCCTTCTCGGGGCGGGGCAGGTGGGGCGGGGGGAGGTGTTGCGGTTGCTTGAGGCACTGGGGGTGCCGAAGGCACCCTTGGCGGAGGCGCACTGGCCAGTGGGGTGGAGTTGGAAGCAGGAGGCTTCGAACCTGTCCTGTTCGTCCACGCGTCATCATCAAAGCCAGATACTGTCGCCATGGCAGAACTGGACCGCTGTGGGGGCTGAACGGGGGATGCTGTAGCTGGGCTGCTGGTGCGAACGAATGGGGAACCGGAACGTTTAATCTGCTCAGATGCAGTTCCAATGGCGTCCAAATCAACGATAGGTGGTGGTAAGCTCTTGCTAGGCTGAGGTCTACCGCGACGTTGTGTGTTATTTTTCAAGATGCCGCCTGGTCCCGCGAAAAGATTTGGAGCTGGGCTAACGGGCTTCTTCGCGTTTTCCTCCTCTTGCAGTCGTCTTGCAAGTTCTTCGTCATTAGCAAGGTGATCCGATGGCAGAGCCTTGGACTTGGCATACTTCTGTTGGATGACCTTGTTTACACGAATAATATCGCCCTCCCGGAGGCCGAGGGAACGCATGGTAGATTCCATAATGTCTGGAAGCAGGCTCTCGTCGATTCTGTCTCTCTCAAACGAGTGTGCATAGCGTGTACAATCATCAACGTCGCAGCCAGCGGACAAGAAGAACCCGAACCAGTCAATTTGAGGGCCTTTTTTCTGTGGCGGAATAGGATCCTTTTTAGGTTCGGTCGGACGCGTAAGCGCTAGGGGTTGATCGTCATCGTTGGAAGCTCGTGGAGGTGTACCAGGTGAACTGGATGACTTCTTCTTCATCAAGCGCTCGACGTATCGCATGTCTTCAACGGACATCTTGTCAGACGGAACCTCAATGACAACACCATTGACTTTGTGTAACCTGAGCTTTCCGTTCATGTACCCAAGAAGTGCAGCTTCAACGCGGAATTGTCCGCTCCGGTCATGCCAGATCCTTGTCGACTCTAGAGGAGGTGCGTCTAGTCAGGTGAGATAGGTTAATCCAATACTCCGAGAAAAAAACATACTCTTATGTTCATTAGACGTGCGTGTAGACGAATTGTCCCTTGATGGATTGCTCGCTGACGGCCTGGAGTAACTTGGAAACCACAGTCAGATGTAACCTGAGACAAGATAAAGTATCGTACACGGAACCACTCTGCTCACTCTCGACTTTTTGCTCTCCACGCTTACCAGCTCCCTGCCGTGGTCTCCTCGTGGTCTCCGCGTCGACACTCTGTCCCTTTTCTTGACGCTCCTGCGTTTCTGCTGCGGCCTTAACGCGCTCTTGTTCAGCCTTCTTCTTCTCCCTGTCAGCAAGCTCTCGGGCTTCACGCTCCCTCCTCTCGGCCTCTTCACGTTCCTTCTCGTTTCGTGCCCGACCACTGCCGTCTTCAAGTTTAGTGGGAGTTGAAGGACCTGGGGACTGCGAAACCGTCGGACAAAATCCTCATTTAGCTGCGTGACAATGCCTACCTCGAGATAAGATGCAGGGACAACTCCCTCATTGCCATGCGCATTCCTACACTTCCACCACTCTTCTCCCTCCTTCTCAATGATGCGCAACCGCTCTCCTTCTTGGACTGACAGCTCGTCAGGACCAGTACCCTCAAAATTGTATAACGCAATTGCAAGCTCCCCTTCCTCCGATTCACCATCTTCCGAGGGCTCCCTGGGGGGGATTATTTCGGGAGACTCTTCCGTAAACCTCACAGATACCCCGTTCTTCTTCGATGGGCTACCACTTTCGACAGAACGTGGTGGCGGGGTTGTTCGTGGAGCGTGCAACTCCGCGTTAGCAGCCTCTGGCCTAGCCTTGATGTTAGAGATAGCTAGCTTTCTCGAGTCATCTAGCTTGGTCAAGATCATTTCTGCTAACTCCTCCTTGCCAACATTGAAATGCAACTTCGTTGGATTACGACCTCCCATATCGATGAGAATGTGCTTGTGCCTTTCAATTGTGAAATCCTCAACATCGGCAGTGTCCCACTTTTGCACAGGGGTCTGGAGAAGTCGTAAATAAAATAATCATCATGTTAGGATAAATCGGGGCATACCTTGTCTGATTCACTCGCGAAAAAGATTGACCCGTTCCCAATACCAAGGATACCCTTCCTCTTCTTGCCCTTCTTGTCCACTTCAGAGACGGCCCATGTCTTGATGTTGTCGATTTGTACTTTGACAGGAGTCTGAGCGACACGATCCGCGGGATCCATGTACACACTGACTGGGCGCGCCGGCGGTTTCGGCTGCAACACCGGCTGAGGAAGGATCGTCGATCATAAAATTGAACTAACCGATGGGGGGACAAGTTGGGGGCGGGGAGCCGGTTCCGGCTCTGGTTCTGGTTCCGGCTCTAGTGCTTGTTCCTCTCCAGTGGACTGTGACAGCCATGATTAAGTGCTTCCTGACACAAAGTAAAATCATACCTCTTCAACGTAATTCCCTGGGACAAAGCCAGCTTTGCCGCCTTCTTTCTGACTTTGAACAAGGATCCATTCGTCCTCACGATCGAAGACCATGAGGATTTCATCTTCCCTGATAGAAAGTTCTCCCGGGGCAGTGGCGTCGTAATCGTATAGTACCTTTACAGTGGAAGTATGCTCCGCCTGCATAACGGCTCCATGTGAGTATTATGCTCTGAAAGGCAAGGAGAAACACACTTGTTCAACGTATGCTGCGGGGACTAGACCTAAAGGGCTGTCTTCGTCTTGTGAGCCTCCTCTTACCTTCACTTTCCACCAGCTAGTTTGATGCACAGGTCAATTACAGCAAGAAAGGTGCGCAAGATTGGACTCAACTCGTCGTCGGTCTTCTCCAGGAGAAAAACAATCTGATTCTCCTTGATTGCAATCTCATCTTCGGATTGGGGTTCATAGTCATAGGCAGCCTTGAGAACCGCAAGGTATTCCTCGCTTGTCTGGGCCATCGACGCTCAACAGGCTTAGGCTTTCCAGTGACGTGGGGGGCCACGGTGAGCAAGACGGAGGTTTGGAAACGATATGACTGTTAATTATGGTAGTTGGAAGGTAATTTAACGGTAATGTCTTAGCGTTCAGGTTAAGCAAGCCAGGCGCAGCAAGCTGGTGGAAGTCAAGTCGCGATATCGCTCTCTCACGTGACCTCGTGCAATTCAAGTACAAAGTGACACTGAGCTTAAGAGCAACTGGTACGACATCCACTTTACAGCGGGGACAAGTTATCAACGATCCATCTCGTCTCCCCTCGTGGAGTGCTACACGCAGAGCATGCAAGGTGGTTCGGTTCGTTGGTGCTGCCGAATGGGGGGTCGACTTCCTGCCTCGGAAAAGAAAACTGCGCTCACAGTGTACAGACGACACAATCCCATGTGTCTTCGCGTTTTGCTTTCGTTGCCTCCAAGTCCGTGACAGCGGGAGTGCTGTAGGGGGTGAAGATGAGCTTTGATTGCGATGTTTTCTGCTTCTTCCTTGGTCGTGTAGAGGTTTCGGCACCTAGCGATGTCTCGGTCCGACCAAACCCTCCGGAAGCAGATTCGCGAGGGTCCTCAACATCACAGGCATCTCCGCAGTTCCCGAAAGAGCCGATACTTGGTAACAAGAAAACTTGTGTGGAATCAAGTATCGTGGCCTTGAGTGCGTCCAAATCTTTCTCTTCGATGACCTCCAGTAGTGCGCGACGACGGTCATAATCTGTCTCGGAGTCTCGTTCCTCACATTCTGACTCCGGTTCATCTTCGACCACCGATGACATAGGAAGGTTTGATGTGGATGTCGCCTTGCCTTGGAGAGGTTGCATTCTTTGTTCGGCAGCTAGCGCACGTTCTTCCCTTGCTCGTTTACTGCGAAGTACCATGACCATCGAGAATATGTTATAGAGAATCTTTACCAACCTTCCAGCTTTCTTCCGGAACCCAACTCCATGCGTTTTATTTTCCCCTTCCAGGTTCTCGTTCAAAGCTTTACCGGTCGAATTGAATGCATTCGATTTCACTCGTGATCCCGCTTTGCGCTTCTTGCAAGTTTGCAAGTTTGCAGGTTTGCGGGACTGGCGCGGGACAGGCCGAGCTCTGGAATGGGCACCACCGCACTGACTTATTTAGTAAACGCAGAACCAAACTTGGAGAATATGACACTACCATATATTCAGGGAGCTCGCCCATCTCAATACCCTGCCCCCCCATCTTAGCGGAATCAGCTAGCCTGATGCCTGATGACCAGTAACCTGGGACGCAATAGAAAATGGAGAGTCAAGGCTTTGTATGCGTACGGAGGAACAGCGCATTGTACCGTCCCCGTAGTACCCCCTGTTTTGAAGTGCGCGTACTTCCTGCTGGAGCTGACGCCAGAGAGCTTGGAACGCCGATCCATGATCCATGTGCTAAGGGGCCACTCTGTGTGATTTCCCTGTTATTACAGAACAAACTATTTTCCAACCTTAATGTGGGCGAGCTGGCAGCAGAAGATCAGGGATGCAACTATAGGAGCCAAGTTCACGGCGAAATACCTCATGACACAGTGTGCTCATCAGCCAATGAGTGGAGAGCAATGATCCCGTAGATGACCGCAGGACAAGTTCTTGCAACGCCACACATTAGCGGCCCACCGATCCTCGGACGAAACAAGAGTTACCTATAGTCTCACCATTATTCCAGTTGCGTCCTGCAAAGACCCTGTTATACTCGTACTAGAGTCCGGGTCAGACCACCTAGTCAGAGCTTATTATCATCTCAGAACTGATAAATTGCACCTCCTCGAGACTATTCACAGCAAATCCATAAGCTTTCATGATTGGTTTCACCTGAGCGGCGAGGGCGCGAAGAAGTTGGCGGGCAGCTTCCTCGACCGTGGGGTTGTTCATTGGCAGAGCAGTGATGAAATTCACATGAGGATTTGGATTAGGCTCGCGTTCATTGATGCGTAGATGGACCATTTGAGTATCGTTCAGGAATTGTGGAGGTCAACGTCTAAGAAGAGCGCGACGGAGGTATTGTAGCATCAAATTGTAAACACAAAGGCAATCTACATAAAATACAGGACTCCAGCCACAACACTAGTTCACCTCTTGAGAGTCAACTTATCGCAATGCTTGTGCTTACCCCAGCAGTGATCCCATTGCGCGCAGCACTAGGAGCCAGAGCACTTGCCAACAGGTCTCGACAGTTCCTCAAGCGTTCTCGCCGCACCACGAACCATGAGCTCTCTGAGTTTGGTACCGCAAGGGGAATGCCAACAATTCCTTTCGACTGCGCCTCTTGAACTGCTTTCACCAATGATTCAACTTCCGCCTCCGAGTCAAGATCGTCTAGGTTCTCTGCAATGTCGTCACCTTCCAGTCGACTCGCTGTGGCAGGCGCTTGAGCCTTTTTCGGTGCTTTCTTTGTTGCTGCTTTGTTGGGATCTATGCCCGATGCAATTGCAGCCTCCAATGCAAGTCTTTTCTTCTCCGCCTTTTCCTTCTCTCTCTTTTCCTTCTTCTCCGCCTTGGTCTCCTTCTTCACTGGCTCAATCCAATTGGGGTTATTGGCTCGATTCCAGTCGAGAAGTAGTTCGTCGTATGC
Source organism: Boletus insuetus (assembly GCA_038093095.1). Lineage (NCBI taxonomy): Eukaryota > Fungi > Basidiomycota > Agaricomycetes > Boletales > Boletaceae > Boletus > Boletus insuetus. The sequence goes on along the minus strand of JBBPRQ010000002.1, from coordinate 82,112 downwards.
TTTCGAACGTCCTTGTACCGCTCGCTTCGCTCCCATCGAGTGCGCTTTGCAAGTGAGCGAGCGCGAGCATGGGAGTCCCTTATCATTGATGACACCGCACTGCTTGTCATAGTCCACTGGACCCTTAGTCCGTCCCTTGGTAATCTTTGTCTTCTTCTTGCTAGGTTCGGATGGATCATCTCCTTCTTCACCATCCACTCCGCGCTTCTTGCCCTTCTTCAGTTCCACTACCAAACAAACGCGTTCCAATAAATTGGGTTAATTCACGATCGCCCATGGAGAAGGATTAGTTGATACCTTCGCCATCTGCTGACCTACCCTTGACCCACTTCTTGCCTGAACGTATGTCGCTGCAGTTTGCTGGGCGGGTGACATACAATTGAGCAACGCAGTAGGGCGCGGATGTGTTGAACTTACTCGCATGGTCAGAAATTGCGCTCCGTAACACCGGCTTGTCGCAATCGCTACAACGTACAACACCAAGATCTGAACTCAATGGCTCAGCACCAAAGATCTTCATGTCGCGTGCAGAAAGCCATGAAGTAGGCGGTGAAGGTAGCACTGCCACCTGTGCTTCTGTTAGTGGTGTGCCATGGCGCGGGATAGTTAACGAATCCCAGGAGAAAGGAGATGGTGAATGACTAGGCCGTTTGAGTCTGAGTACCATCGTTGTTCCTGTCCAAGATAGAAAGCGCCACCTGAAAACCTGACTTACGTAAAGTGGAAAGCACACACGACTGACTCGAAGGGCGAAGAATTTTTAAACAGATAAAATGCATATCGCAGCGCTACTCGATATTTTAACACTCTCCAGCTCATGAACATAGATTGTACTGTGTTAACAGGCCAATATTGACTGTGACTTAATGTGATCATCAAGGGAAAGACACATCGTCTAAAATGACAAAACGTGAACATTGACAAGTGGTTCATCATGTCTTTGGAGCCCAGAGTTCGTAGAGTTGTTTATCCGCCGCATCGAAGCATGTGAGAAGCGCAGGGTCTGACCGTATGGTTATCTTGCGGGTGGCGAGGAATCCAGCAGATGCGCGGGTGCGAACAACGAGGTCTTCTGTGTGAGGGAAACTGGTGCTGACACAAGACTCGGACATCGTTGTCGAGGATGGAGAAGTAGTGACGTCCTTGAGAGAGACAACAGTTAAGCGAGTAGTGGAGGCATGAATAGGTTAGGCTTACTTGAGTCAAGTTGATGGTGCGATTCCTCAGGATGGGCGTTGAGTTTTGTGGGATGATTGCTAAGGACAACCGAACAGTCAGTCAAAACAAGAACGCGGGGTAGTGAAACGTACCTGCGGTACCCGACATGGCGGCTCTCGACGAGGATGCAATCACGTCACGGGCATGTAACGCGTCTGTCACAACGCGCCATCAGGCAAGATCGTTCTTCTGACCCGCCACAATGAACATCTTCAGGAGCTGTGAGTCGCGATAAGTTGTCGGACACAACATTCATATTGATACCAACAAAAAGTAATAGGAAAAGTCTGGCGTAGGCCCGAGTTCACGCTGATCATCCCTTACTTGACTCATAATCTGTCTCCAGAAGATCCGAACGCTGCTGAGGTGGTCAAAATCGAGTCGGGCCAACTATATCTTGTCAGGCCAGGGAACGTGCGGTCATCTAGGGAATGCATGTATGCTTTCACCCTCCATTCTGTCTCTCGCATCAATTACATATGCTTTGCAGATACAACGAGGCAATCGCCACTATAAGGCGGGTCCCATCCATCGAGCACAACTTCCAACTTGTTATCACCCGCGTATACGAAGAAGGCGACCAAGAATTACTAGAAGACGAAGACGAAAGTGCGAGACACCCTATTTTCATTGAACCCCGCTTATCATGCTCCAGCCGACGAAGAGAAGGTGTTCCTTATCAGCGAAGAGCTCGAGTTCCGACCTGGTCCTGGGGAAAATCCACAAGACGCCTCCTTTGTGTGGCGTGATTTAGATGGCGATATTGACGAACTTTACGAGTTTCTCATGACAGAGGAGACAAACGAACCCACGCGGGCGTTCTTCGAAACTTGCATGTACCGCGCCATGTATGAACGCAAGTACAGAACAAGTGCTGACAACATTGGAGACTCGGAACTGGAAGAATTTATGTGGAAGTAAGTATCGCACAATATTACTGGAAATCCGATCTATTCACAGCCCCCTCTCTCCAGGCCGCCTCCGCCCAAGAGTACTAGAGCAAAGTCCAAAACCACAGTAGCTCGTAAGGAGACGGATAACCTTCCACTGACCGCGGAAGATGTTTCAGCTCCTAAACAGCCTGTTGTTTCTACGCCGAAGAAAGCCCTCGATAAATCCAAACCTGTCGCCCGCGGCACAGATTTATCAGAAATCGCTGAGGCTGCGGCCTATTTTTTTGTTTGGGATTTGGAGGCTGATGGATTTGTGTCTGCGCATGACGAAGTCCTTGATGCAAAGATCATTAAGCGCACTTCCGGTGACTATGATTACTGGATTGCCGCAACGTGCGATGAAGGCGACCTGATAATGCACAAGATCGCCTCCGACATGAATCCTCGATGGTCTCAACAAACTCATTCCCTCACTTGGAACTATAAAATGGGAGGAGCTTACGGAAGCTGGGCGTTTCAGTTTACCACTCCAGAGGGGTATAAATGGTTCAAGGCAGCCTTTACTAGAGCAGCATGGGAAACACTCCATCGGGTACCTTGGACTAAGATCAAGGTAATCTAATTTTGGTTTTAGTTGTTAGCATGTCCTGACTTCCCATTAGCCAGATGAACAAGCATATGTCATGAGTTCTAACTGCGAAGACGTGGAGATGCATGATGCAGAAGACGAGGAAGGAGATGAAGAAGAAGTTTTTTCCGAACTCGATCCTGATGAAGGTGGGTTTTTTGCTCTTCAAAGTAGCTTCGTCTTCCTGATTGCCATAGAACCAAGCGACGAAGAGGAAGAAGAGGAAGACGCGTCTTCCATTCCAAGGATCTCTGGAGAGCGCAACTCGATGTTGACGGTCGGGTATAAAGGCGACCGCTCATACGTTGTGCGGGGGAACAATATCGGCGTCTTCTCTCACACTGGCGACAATCAAGTGAAGTACTTTGCAACCATCAGCAAGATTTCAACTACTAAAGGGAAGGAGTTTAAACCCCGAGAGGTAGTCCATCATTACGTATCAGGTGAAATCCGCTGACTACTGTGGAAGGTCATGTTACACGATCAAGACTCGAAAATGATCTTAATGAACCCTTCTGACCCTCACTCGTTGTACAACATGGACATTGAACGGGGTAAAGTCGTGGAAGAGTGGAAAGTCCACGATGATGTTACCGTCGACCACATGGCCCCAGATAGTAAGTTTGCTCAAACTACCAGAGAGCAGACTCTTGTTGGCGCTTCGCACAACGCGCTATTCCGTATTGACCCACGTATCTCCGGAAACAAAATGGTCGACAGTCAGTATAAACAATACGTCAGCAAGAACAAGTTTTCCGGCGTCGCGACTACAGCCAATGGTAAACTCGCTGTTGCGAGCGAGAAGGGCGACATCAGACTTTTCGATTGCATCGGCAAGAATGCGAAGACAGCATTGCCACCTCTTGGAGATCCTATCATTGGTATTGATGTCACAGCCAACGGGCGGTGGATAGTTGCAACAACGAAGGGTTATCTGCTCCTTATCGACACTCTTATTGGCGAGGGCAGATATGCCGGTTCCCTTGGTTTCGATCGTAGTTTCCCTGCTGACGCGAAGCCGATGCCGCGACGACTTACATTGCGTGCAGAGCATGTTGCATACATGAATCACGAAATCAATTTCTCTCCTGCTCGGTACGCGCCATTCCAGACTCAACTTATATGGCATGTCGATCATGTTGTTGCCAGGTTTAACCAAGGGGAAGGCCAAGAAGAGAACGCCATAGTCACCTCAACCGGCAAATATGTGATAGCTTGGGACTTTAAGAAGGTTAAGAAGGGACAGCTGGACAAGTACGAAATCAAGAAGTACGAGGATAGTGTGGTGCAGGACAACTTCAAGTTTGGAGATGATAAGGAAATTGTGAGCGAACCTGCCTTTTTGACAAAGGTTTGGGTTATAGAATAACGTTTCAGATCGTTGCCTTGGAGAACAATGTGTTGGCGATCAACAAGAAAAACCTCAAGAGGCCAACCAGGACGTCACTTGCTCCGATGACCAGTTTGCAGAGCAGATCAAGTATCGTAAATAGTCCTTATTAACTACATGCAATGTAGATGGACCTCTCGAGTTGAAGCAGAAAAACAAATACATACCCTGTGCGTGTAACATGCTGTATCCAATGTACAAAAGGAAAAGAAAAGAATGAGTAGTCTCCTGTATAGTAACTTATGTGCATAAATGAGGAAATAAAGCTTCACTTCTCCGACTGAGAGCTCTGTGCGTATGGAGGAGCCCTATCCCTAGCGTCTACATACCTCCATATACCGAGGTGCCACATAACCCTGGGTATCATCAAACTGATCCCCAAAACCACGGTGGCACGTAGCATTGGGCTCCACTGGGAAACATGCCACCTGTCGTCACCTAGCGCCCACAACGTGACGTAGAGATGCATGATGTCCCCGATAAGAAGAGGAATGAATAGGGCTCGGACGATCTTTTCCTGGAGTGCAGGCTGGGAAGCCAAGTGCTGTCTGGCAGCTGTGAGGATGAAGATATTAAGGAGTCCCATAAGGGCACAAACGTGCGCGAGTTGGATAACTGTTACAATGGAAGCTTTGGGGAGAATGGCAGGAGGGGGACTGCTCGCTGGCCATGGTGCTTGGGTGTTATGAGCCTGCAGAATTGTCAGCGTCGGGCGAAGAAGAAGGGGAGACGATTACCGTTTCGGGATCACACAAGGTCCCGATGAACCCAATAATGGTCAAGGCAGGTTCATAAAAAGCAAAGAGAGCGTAGTAGAAGTCGGGAACTGCAGAAGTCGGGGGTTGCATCACTAGGCAAACAGCTACCAGCGAGTACTAGCAAAATGGCTGCCGGTTGGATCCCGGCGGGCTAAATTGCTTCACGTGAAGGGCTGTCCCACAGCTAGGGTCGGCCTACCCTAAAGGACCGTCCATTTATATTCGCTTGGTAAGTATACGGATTCTTTTCAATCTGACTCGGTCCATCTTTAATCCAGGTGGACAGCCTCACACTCACGCCGTTCCACCAAATGGCGAGGACCAAGATGGAAAGAGGGTTTTAATGCAAGCTCTGCGGACTCGTCCATCATACTATGTAGAGTGACGCTTCGCGCCCATCAAACATGTTATGCTAGCGTAGTGAACCTCGCGACGTGGCAGTATCTTACAACTCCATGTACTATGTATGTAATTGGGGCTAGGTTCAGTAGTGCGTGAGGCGGTTTGCAGCAAAACACTGTCTACACTACTGATGACTAGAGATTCAGCACGTTGGGAACTTGGCCCTTCTGGATTGACAGATACTATGCACTCAGGTTCACCTGGCGAGATGAATGGACAGGTCTGAAGAAGGTACTCTAAGGGCCTTCTGTAGCTGTTATCCCGCTGTAGATCTATGACGACATAGTCGCTGGTGAGCGCTTGAAGCTTGAAGCTTGAGCCCTAGCCATCGCCCACCTCGCAAAAAAAAAAAAACTATAGTACCCGAGTCTCGTGGAATGCCTCCGCACAGCCACCTTTCCGTCACTGGGTTCAACTGCATGCCACGATATTAGTGTCTGTTCCTTTCCCGATGTTTCTACTCCACTACCTTAGGTGCGTGCATTCCGTTTGGCTTTGCAAGTCTATCTCTCATGCCTCATCTAGCTATGTTGCCGCCGTCGCTGCTTTCGTGTTCGTAACACTTTCTCTCGGTTGGTTCGAGGTTCCCCAATGACTCGGGTCAGTCTGACCAAATCTAAGCTAGCGGATTGCTCTATATCTCGGAATTAATTGAAGAATACTCTCGTCTTGCTAAGCTGATTGGGCAGAGAGCTATCTATGTGGGTGCGGTTTCTTTTCCGTAGTGTACCCTCTTCACATTTCATCTTCTAGGCTATCATTACACTGCACATGTTGCTTTATGTCACCGATTCTTTCCCCCTGCTCCAGACGCTATTCTCAATCATCTGCCACTGCGTATATCTACAGAACTTTTCGAGCCATTGGCCTCTCATCTCGCTGTCTTCCATTTCATTCATTTCTTCGTGTGCTTTGGCTATCGCAAATCACTTTCTGTGGTTCATGCATTTTTCTCACCTCGCTCGTGATGCCAGACAGAGCTACAGGCATCGTGGTTCGCTCCCTAACGCGCCTGGATTCACTGACATCGCAACCTTCTTTGGCATTTGTGTCTGGCTTGTCCCATTATTCTTATTCTTGAGCTTGAGTGCTAACGACAATGCTCTCCCTACATCGTCTGGTACTTGCCTCGTTTTTACGTCTTGCCCTCTTACTGAAAGGCTCTGTCAGGTATCATGGATTCTTCCTCCCGCTCACCATCGCTTGTTCGCGCTCGACAATCCAAATCTTCACTGTTCAAATCCATGTTTTCTGTCTTTTCCAAGGACAGAATCCTGGCCTCTGACGAGTCAGTTGGGTTAATCACTCCCCCATCTACAGCTTCAGCTCCCGTCTATCCGCCACCGTCGCCTTCGGCGTCGTCACTGCACTCACCTTTCCTTCCACCTCCACCACGTAGCGCGAGAACCCCGAGCCATGTTTCCCAGTCTGAAGTTGACTCTACATTCTTTCAGCAAAGCCGGTTCCCCCGACATTCTCCAGAGGTAGTGGTGGATGGTAGTTCCATGCTTTCATCCAGACGAATTCCGAGCTCTGGACGTAAATGTTCCGTTGACGAATGAGAAGCACCACAGTGGGATGCGGACGAGTCGGTACAATCCTTGCGCTAGTCACCAATTTGTGTTTTGTACATGAGACTTATCACTTCACTGGCAAGATAACTGGTGTTTCCCTCGGGTAGTTCATCGTGGAGAGTGCCAAAAGGATATATGCTGTACATTATAAGCTTGGAAAGGAAGTGCAATGGCTTTACACTCGTGTGACTGCAGAGGCTAAGTATTTCCAGTTCGAGCCAACTTGCTTTCCGTACAGATGCACCTCTACCTTGGACACAGCCCGCGAACGCTTCATCTCTTGACAGATTCCCATGAGCAGAGATTGGGATACCCACACAGAGCACTTACATTTCGCGCGGCGGAAGCCAATGCGAGTCAAGTCGTGGTCGGATTTCTGCCTGGCGATGAAGTAAACCTTGGCGGTACAGTCAAGATAACACAGCGTAGTGTGAAAGGATGTTTGGGACTCATCTCGGTAGAAAACAGCGCGTTCACCTACCATGGCATCGCTCGCGCATATACTTATCATGGACCTAGACATATTCCTTGCAGTGATCACTGCGGCTACTGAAGTAGGGAACACTCGTCCTTCTCAATCATTTCCGGAGAAAGTTGCGAGGATTCATGAAGTCCAGTTCTATTGCCTGACATCGTCCGCGTGGGACGATTTCTCCTCTTCTCAAGACTCGCTCGTCAATCCGGAGAACATGGATACGGTACCAAGTAGAGACGCATTTTCACAATCCCTCAACTCAAATGCAGTCTTCGAGCATCCATGCATGCCACTCACAAAGATACTTTCTTCTGGTTCTTTCTACTATGCCCTGGATCCACCGTGGGACCCATCGTCACGTCTCGCTGTACGGTTGTCTCGAGACAGCCGCGTCCAAAATGATATCGGGATCTTTGACGAGCGATTTGTTTGGAACGAATACATCATCCGAAGTTTGCTTGATTTTCGCGAGAGACTCGATCCCCACGAACGTCAAGAACTTGATCGATGCCAATTCATTGTGCGCAATATTGCTTGATGTTTTTCTTGGTGACATATGAATCCGGACCGTTTTAGGTGCTTGCCATACAGGGGTACGTAGGAGTGTCTACTATGGCCCTTCCGGCGCCGCCTGTCAACGGCGCTCCTGTTATTGCCTCATTGTCGCTTATATCACGCCTTGGGTGGAAGAGAGCAGGCACCCGCTTCAATACCCGAGGTGTTGATGACGACGGAAACACCGCAAATTTTGTAGAGGCGAGTGCACAAATAATATTCATTAAACCTGCTTTATAATTAAGCATCACAGACCGAAACGATTTTGAGTACAGACCAGCACTCCGTGAGTTACACGCAAGTCCGAGGAAGTGTTCCTTGTATGCTATTTCTCAATTTGCTTTCGTTTCATCTCATTTTGGAATACAGTATTTTGGGAACAACAGGGGATACAAACCTTCGGTCAGCGCATCCAGATTACTCGTCCACAAGCATCACAACCCGCATTCGAGCGTCACCTCGCACATCTCATAGAAGAATACGGGGCGACACATGCAATTAATCTACTCGGTACAAAGGAGAATGAAGCCACCCTCACAGCTGCGTATGCAAAACATCTATACCAAGCCAGAGGAATCTGGGGTGATCAGCTCAGCATCACACACTATGACTTCCACAATGCTGTTAGAGTCGGTGGTCATGATAGTATCGTAAGGGAGTTTGGGTGAGGTGATCGCTTCATTACTTGTTCACGTTCTTATAATCACAGTCATCTTGAAGATATCGCTGACCTCATGGATCATTTCGGATTCACTTTAACAGATACTTCAACGGGTGAAAGAATTACTGAACAAAATGGAGTATTCAGGACAAATTGTCTGGATTGGTAACGTAGATTCAAATATCATTTGTCTGTCGTTGACTGCTGCTGATATAGCCTGGACCGGACCAATTTCGTCCAAGACATCCTTTCACGCAAAGCGATTGAACAGTTTCTCGGCCTTGTCCATCGCGAGTGGTTGCAAGCCAACATCCTTTGGGCACACCACAGGGAACTTTGGGCGGAAAATGGTGATGCATTATCGCGCATATATGCTGGCACTGGTGCTCTAAACACAAGTTTTACGCGGACCGGGAAGCGAACGCTAGCGGGTAAGGCCCCATGGCTTGTTCCTGTCAAAAGACGTGGAATGATTTCTTCAAAAGGTGTTCTCTCTGATGCAACCAAAAGCGTATCAAGAGCGTACATTAATAATTTTCAAGACAAGAGCAAGCAGGTCGCGATCGACATGTTCCTCGTAGGTTCCTTTGCTACTTTTTCTCTGACCAAATTTCTAAAGGTATGACAGGGCAACCTCAACAACCAGACTCAAGTGAACATATTTGACCCTGTTCATGATATGGTCCGGAAGTCACTCAACGAACGGTTTGTCACTCAGAAGCTGTAGTGATTACTGGTGCTCAACCCCAGGTCTTACAGGGTATCGGAATACTCTTCTACCTGCCCATGTTCCGTATTCGTGGGCACCTGGAATGTAAATGGCAGGGTAAATCAAAGGATGCTATTTTCGTCACCGTTGACGTGAACACGCAATGTACAGTCTCCATCTGAAAGCTTGGTTCCCTGGTTGTTTCCCCGAGATAGTAAGTTAAATCAACGAACAATTCGTGTGATCGTGATGAATTGGGTCTGACTGCGTCGCTGGTGTAGACTTTCTCGAGTAAGACTTATATCAAAAAGAAAAAGCTTCACTGACATCCACTTTCCAAAGGCCAGATATATTTGTGTTGGGATTCCAAGAGATAGTGCTCCTCACTGCTCAACAGATTGTCCAAACTGATCCGGAAAAAAGGTACTTGACATTCCTCATGTGACTCGACTCGCTGCTCACTGAACGGCATACACAGGCGGGTATGGGAGCATAAAATCATGGAAACAATCAACGGTTGGTCAAAAACTTCGGGAGATTACGTGCTACTACGCAGCGAGCAGGTATTCACTTCTGAATCCTGTTTGATTACTCTGAGGTGATGTCTGTTTGCAGTTGGTCGGCACCGCTCTTCTTGTCGTAGTTAAATCAGAGTTGACCTCTGTAATTCGTAATGTTGAAGGTGCCACTCGGAAAGTAAGTCAAATTGGTTGCATTGGGTTTTCGCTCATCCTTTGATCAGACAGGTTTACGAGGAATATCAGGAAACAAAGGAGGGGTTGGTATTCGACTAGACTACCATGATACCAGCTTTTGCTTTGTCACCGCTCACTTGGCCGCTGGGCACAGCAATGTTGAAGAACGCAATGCCGATTTCTGGACGATTACAAAGGGGTTGCATTTCCTCAAAGGGAAAACGATCGCGAGCCACGAGTAAGTGCGTGAACGAAGGAAGGGATATTTCCTCACGAAAATTCCGCAGCAATATTATCTGGCTAGCTGACACCAACTATCGCATTGACCTTCCCAATGAAAGTGTCAGATCTCTCACAACGGAGAGAGATTATGATCCACTTGTTGGCTTAGACCAGGTAAGCTCCCCTCGCTCTCCGTAAGATACTGAGAACAGAAACGTTTATACAGCTAAGATTAGCGATTGAGGCCGGCGAGGCCTTTACTGGGTACGACGAAGGGCCATTGCTGTTCCCTCCCACGTACAAGTATGATGTCGGAACAGACAATTATGACTCGAGCGAGAAAATGCGGATACCAGCTTGGACTGGTATGTAGCCACTGTCACTTTCATCTCCATCCAGCTTCACTCGCGTTCCAGACAGAATCTTGTTTCGAGGGAGCCTAGACTTGTCCGTTTATTCGCGAGCCGAGCTTCGAGGATCTGATCACCGACCAGGTAATTTGCTTGAAATCCCCATCACTACTGAATTTGAAAGTCGCCCTCTTAGTTTTCGCGCTATTCCGAACTGAAGTGCGGATGATCGACACGGTAAAACGCGCCGCAATTTCTCGTTTGCTGCTCGAGACTACTATAGCTGATGTTCCCGGTGGGATGCTCGAAGAAAAAATCGCGGCTCTTGCCTTGCCATCGAACAAGGACGACCGTAAGGCTTCACATCTTGAGTTTACCTTTGACCCTGAAGTGTTGTGACAGTGCCTGCCCCAAGCTCAGATGATTTGAATTGGTGGGACACCCTTGGTGAGTATCAGTGATGAATCCGCGTTAGATGGCTACATGGAGAAACCCGTAGAGATCGACAAGGGAAGCTTGGTTGTTTCGCCTCCACTGCTGGAGGCTGCTCTCGCAAATCCTTTCGATTCACCAGGCGACTCGCCTTTGTCATCGTGCCCATCGTCGGACGAGGAACTCTATTCGCATGCAGCAGACCTTCCCATACCCATTACTCCTGAGCCCGCAATGCGTAGAGGTGGTCATGTCTCTGGGCTTGTGAAATAGTTGAATGGCAATTTTCTTGGGAGAGACATTGATATATGGGAACAAGCAGCGCGCACAAGCAAATGACATCGAGAGAAACGTCTAAATAAGTCCTTGCTTCTTCAAATCCTCATATGTCTTCTTGTTGTATACATTACCCTCATCATCTTCAAGCTCTTCCATCGTCTCCTGCTCAAATATTTCGTGCCTACCTTCTCGTTTAAGCTTCTCCGCGACTAATGGCAGATGATTGGCATCAGGTGGGCGCCACAAAGAAGATAGACTCACGTGAGAGCGCATCTTCTATGCGAGTGATTTCGTGAAAATGCTTCGTATTCGGCAAACCCAAGGCCCGCATACCAAAAGCATGTCGGGACTCCTGTAGACGGTAATTAGGTTGCATGATCCAATAGAATCGACCCTGAGCAAGTACCTGAAAGTGTCGGTCAAAGTTTTTCCTATTGCGGATCGGACCATGAGTAGTTGTCGGCTAATACTGGAAGACTTTCATACCTTCCCATGTACACATGGTCGGAACATATCTCACATCGGTACTCGACACCGAGACCATGCAGTTTATATAGCCAGTACGGGATCGGCTTTCCATCCCAACCGAGGGGGAGCTTGAGCGGGTTGTAAATTCTCTCTTCTTCCTCTTCCTCCTCGCCTGCGCCATCTCCATTGTTCGTGGGAGCAATGGTAGGTTTTGATTGTTCCAGTAGTTCCTGCTCACGCTCGCGAGCGGTTAGAGAGAAACGGCGTTCCACGTTCGATTTTGACTCATTAATCGTGGGAGTGAGCATGACTAGTAGAGAGGCGACAAGATATGTGAAAAGCGCAGCACTCCGTAACCTGGACCGCCATGAATTTGCGTCATTGGGAAATGTATGAACACCGTTTGGATTTTGCGGCGGGTCGCTAGAGGCGGCTTGCTTAGCGATCGCCTTGACATGCTTTTTCGAAGTCAGGTGTGCGTCGTACACCGTCTGCTTGGAGTAACCTTTTTGACCTGTAACCATTGCAATGAATGTACGCATGGCACCAAGGAAAAACCAACTCACAAGCGGCGCACCATATGCCTCCTGCTTCTCCCGAGGGCACACGCTTGCAACTTTGATCTTCCCAGTCGGCATCAAGTTCCCCCGCCTCCCATTTCTTCAGAAACTCAGCTTCATCCTGCTGATGCTTTGAGTCTACATCTACGAGTGGTTGTGTCCGCTTGAAAAGGGATAGCAAGTAATCGTGCAAATTCCGAATGTAGCTAAGGCAAGGTGAGTGTGGTGATTACACCATGACAAGAGTGCACTCACGCCTCGTACTCTTTGGAAGTCCGCGTTTGCTCGGGAAGTTCATTGTGCAGTGTACCGTTTTGCGTTGCTAGAAGAACGTCGAGATACTGCAAGTAAGGCAGCCTCTTTGTGATGTTCTTTAAGTTGTTGTAGGCGGTGTGATTTGCATACAAGTCGACGTATTTCCCGTATGCTTCTTCCCCGGAGAACATCAACGATACAGCTGAGTGAGTAATGAATGAAGCGTCACAGGTAACATATACTTAGGTACGCACGGTCCTCCTCCTCGAATTCCTCGTCTATTCCATCCTGATTCCCTTCCTCCAGAAGAGCAGCGAGTTCGAGTTCGAAAGCTCCTGCTGCAACATCAGGATACTTGTTGTAGTGGTCCTGAATCTTCACCAACCGCGCGTAGAACTCGGAGAGGTCACCTGGCTGGGCTGGCGCAGTAAGCGCATCGATCTCAGCCTTGCGCGCATCTTCGTCATCATATTGGGCTTTAACTGAGGCCACGCGAGAAGAAATGCGGCTCAGCACTTGGGCTGCTTTATGCTCGGTTTGCAACCTGACTTCATGGGTAGGCTGACTTCTGGACAGGAGAGAATAGAGCGCTATCTCGTAGCGCTCAATTTCTTCGTGGGCTTGCCGTTGCGTTTCAATGATGGAGTCCATGGTCTTTCATGCAAAGGGTGAACACAGTCCCGCTTGGCGGGTTGGATCACTTTCAAACTCCGCCTCCGCACCCAATTCTCTCTCTGCTACATCCTCTTCAAAACTCGCCAAAAATGTCTGGAATCAATGCCGGAGATGAGGTGAAGCTGTTTTTGGGGTGGTCTGGGCGTAGTGTTGACGCACTTTGTCAGAAACTCATATTCGAGTCCTCAGAAGCTATCTCGGTCGTGTCTACTTTTGATGACCTTAACTTGAAGGAGGACCTTCTCCGGGGAATCTACGCATACAGTCTGTCTTCACCCCATCCCTTCTTTCCAGTACATCACATCTTCTGCCAGATTTCGAAAAGCCTTCTGCCATCCAGCAACGCGCCATATTACCCATCACTCAAGGACGCGACGTCATCGCTCAAGCACAGTCGGGAACCGGTAAAACGGCAACCTTTTCAATATCCATACTTCAATCTATCGATGTTTCTGTGCGTGAAACACAAGCACTTGTTCTCTCCCCGACAAGAGAACTTGCGACTCAAATTCAATCCGTCGTCCTTGCTCTTGGCGACTACTTGAACGTCCAATGTCACGCATGCATTGGAGGGACATCCATCGGCGAGGACATCCGAAAGCTTGAATACGGGCAACATGTAGTGTCGGGTACTCCAGGCCGTGTCTTTGACATGATTCGCCGACGAGCTCTCCGGACACGGAACATCAAGATGCTTGTCCTTGACGAAGCAGATGAACTGCTAAATAAAGGTTTCAAGGACCAGATATATGACGTTTACCGGTACCTTCCTCCAGCAACGCAGGTCGTATTGTTGAGCGCTACGCTTCCCTACGACGTGTTGGAGATGACAACCAAATTCATGACGGACCCCATTCGAATCCTGGTAAAGCGTGACGAATTGACGCTTGAAGGCATCAAACAGTTCTTCGTGGCTGTAGAAAGGGAAGATTGGAAATTCGACACGCTGTGCGACTTGTACGACACACTTACCATCACACAAGCTGTGATTTTCTGTAACACACGACGAAAGGTTTGAGTTTGTGGCTAAAGGACTGTCAATTGCGCTTATCAACTCATCAGGTTGATTGGTTAACGGAGAAGATGAGAGCCGCCAATTTTACCGTGTCTTCAATGCACGGTGAGATGGTGCAGAAAGAGCGAGATGCTATCATGGCGGAGTTCCGCGGGGGAACATCGTAAGCTATAACCCATCTGTTCTTGGAAATTGGCATGAAAACTGTTGTAGGCGCGTGCTTATTACGACTGACGTGTGGGCCCGAGGGATCGATGTTCAGCAGGTCTCACTCGTCATCAACTATGATCTCCCAGCGTAATTCTTTTTTCCTTGACATTTCGCACCTTGCTAATTGTGCTCTGCAACAGGAATCGTGAGAACTACATACATCGAATTGGCCGTTCAGGACGATTTGGCAGGAAGGGTGTTGCTATCAACGTACGTTGTACATAACAGTTCTCTCGGTCAACCTTTTTCACGTGGAGTCTCTTAGTTTGTGACGGTTGAGGACGTACGCATCCTCCGTGACATCGGTAAGATTGAGTTATCTCGTTCTCTGGCTCCCTTGTTCATGCCTTTCCTGCAGAACAATTTTACAGCACCCAGATAGTAAGTTGTTCCACTTTTCCACAACGAATTGTCCTTATTACACATTCCAGGATGAAATGCCTGTCAATGCCGCGGAACTTATCTAGAATAGATCCTGGGTGGATAATGTGTGGGGTCATTTGACGACGGTTTTACATATGGCGCTCGCCTGTTTCGTTATGTACTGTTGATGTCCTTTATCGTTGTTGGTATTTCTTTTTATCCCTGTGATCGTCAATCTTGTCAAGCACTGTTCTATAATCTGAGGCGGGAAGTTTACGGTTGACGTATTACTACGTTGTCACAGGCACAACAGGATCAGCACTCGTTATCGTGGCTCGATCCTGGACCTGAAAGAAATTCGAAAAAAGGTCTCCAAAGACAGCTTCAAGTTTTCACCTTTTCATCACTTTCTCGAACTTCGTTCCCCTTCGGACCATATTTTTTATAATTTATTTCATTTTAGTCGCATACTCAGGCAGGGCGGTAATATTCCCATGCTAACTCCGTTGTGAGGGCGAAGACTTATATCACGGTAAATTCGAATCGGCCATAGCGACTCACAGGTAGTATCCATGCAAACAATTCAGTTGAGTCTGTCTTTCTCGCTGGTTCTGCCACTTAGGCGATTCCGATAGCCAGACGGTGAAGCGAAGCGTGCTCTGATGATTCCCGTATTTAATTAGAAGCTATACACATGCAACGACGCTGGTGATCGGATGAAATCCGGTTGGCGGACGAACGTTGTTAGGCGAACGGCTACATGAAACTGGCAGCTGGCGGACATTTGGAACTCACCATAAAGACAGCATAGAAAGGGAAACAAGAAATGTTGTTTTCACTCCTTCTAGAGAGCCGCCGAGGGTTTCGATCCTCATTGCCTTCGGTTCCTGTTTCGCGACGCTCGTGCACGGAAGCGAGGGTATGTGAAGCCAGCGGGGTAAATCATGCGGTCAGTGGAATGCGTCCATATCCGTGGAGGCGTAATCGGAACTCCACGGAGTGCTCCATGCAGACCTGAGGCGGCTGCGGGTGGCGGAGACTATCATCCCACCACGCCTCCGAGGAGCGACGTCGGAATGGAGAATGCGCTCAGACCCCTCTGTCCTTCCAGACAGTTGTTCTCAGGGTGAGTTGAGAGTGCTTTCAAGGGACGTATGTGAACAACTTCGTTGAAATCAATCAATTCGACTTACAAATCCGTGAGGAATCGGACAATACACAATACCCGACGGAAGTCGTTCGCCAGTGTTCCAGTAGGTGAAACCAATAAATCACGATACAGGCTATTGAATCAACCTACTTCACAAGGTTTTACCCGAGGGTTGAAGTTGTCAGAGACACTGAGTTGTTGACCCTAGAACTTAAGGTGGAACTTGACGTCGCTCTGGTGCGGCTGTACTGCAGGATACGGTAACTAGGTCCTGTGCGGCGAACCTGGCTGGTC
Organism: Boletus insuetus; assembly: GCA_038093095.1. NCBI lineage: Eukaryota > Fungi > Basidiomycota > Agaricomycetes > Boletales > Boletaceae > Boletus > Boletus insuetus. Next base: position 65,881 of record JBBPRQ010000002.1, on the reverse strand, counting down.
AATGCAGGTGAGAAGGAGTAACGAGACAGGAACGCAGTTGGTCGTGATAAACGCCTTGAAACAGCAACGAGGATCTACATGGATAATCCTGCATGTCTTTTCCACATGGGTTTTACCCTCGTAGTATAAATCCGAAATGTCAATCGGATCCCCAAACGGAGAGACCGGATCATAGTTGAGACAGCCTCGCATGTGATGACTGTGGCGAGCTTCCAGCAGCACGGAATAATAGTGAACGTAACTTGTTCGCGAGATGAAGTACACCCTGGTAAACCTGTCAATGGCGATCGCAGTCAAGGTTATCTCGGGAAATCTGATGACCGCCTTTAGGGTGAGCCGTGTGCATCAGTCGCACAAAGATGCAGCTTCAACTCAAATACCACGTGGTCGTGTTTCTTTCATCGGTTCAGTCAACCCTTACCAAAGGAGAAAAAATGTATACACGGAGGTACTATCAAGGAATTGTTTCGATCTCATGCTCTACCTGGCCGGTGAGAGCGTCAGCTGGGAATGGGTGAATGGTTGATACCTGTTTCAGCAGGACCCTCTTCGTGGATGCGCTATGGAAGTATTGTCTTCTGACGAGTTTCAATGACATGGGCGTTTCCGGCAACAACATCCGTAGGCGTTAGCCTTGTCCCATTGCCGCCATCCGGATCCGCTGCTCCAGGTCGTGCGACCGTCTCTGAATTGGTTGTCATATTGCCGGAGGACTGATGACGTGAACAGACAGTCCTGCCTAGCTATCCCCATGTCGGACATGCAGACGGCCTCGTGTCAGCAGGTGAGAGAACCGTGTCTCGAGGTATAAAAACGACGGAGTCGCATGCTACCCTCCTCACTCAGTGGTCGGTATGTGTTACTGGAGAAGGTGCGCAGTACATTTAACTTGCACTGCCAACTCTCATGCCCTTTTCTCACCACGAAGGGTACGGAACACTTATAAAGTGTGAGTCCACCTCGCAGTCTCTGTTACAAATGCACTCTCTAAGCACAAGTCGCAGGTGCGGACATGTTGTTACCCTAGTAAGACATAATATTTCGTTCGTTCGTTGCCACTTATTCATAATTTTGAGCAGCCAGAAGAAGAAGTGAGTTAACCCTACACACTGTAGAGACATGGCTAACGTTCTGTAGATCAAGTGTGATCTCCGTAACTGCAAGTTTAGTCTCAGGCACTCACCAGATTGTGTTCCACCAGAATGCAGCCAAACATGCTGGCAATAGTAGGTGCTTCATTCGCGTTCACGGTCCACCGAACTCACCAATACCGTCCAACCAAGCCACCAGTACCCACAGCAATATGGTACGTGAAGCATAAAATTCCAGAACTTGTGGGTGATCGCTGTTTGATTCAGTGCCACAAATAGACAAGAAATGCCCCAAATGCAGTGGGTTGGGTTGATCACCCAAACACTGTTACGTAGGATGGACTTGGTGCTCTCTCGAGCTGAGGCGTCGGACGATGCATTCTTTTCTGAGCATTTCGTAGATCAATTAATGGTCTCGAGTAAAAGGGACTTATCACCCATAATAGGTACAATGAGATGCATTGTGGATGCGTGATGGCTACAGAGTACTGATGTGTGAGACATGTACGGTTAGTCATCTCCAATGTTGTGTTTTTTCTTGAGCTGTGCGAGCTCCTCTTCTCTCCGTGCTAGATCAGCCTTCGCTGCTGCTGCATCTTGTTTGGCGGGCATGTGGTAAAGCACGACGATGTAACGTTCTTGCAGATGGAACCCGTTTAGGTGATCGAGGGCATTCTTTGCCTGCATGATGATGGGTCAGAGCAAATCATGTGCAAGCGAATTCGTTGCTCACGTCCATCACATCGTCGAACACAACAAACGCTGTGCCCTTTGATTTTGGTTCGTTTCCGATGCGAATCTGCCTAATGCTGCCGTAGCGGCCAAAGAGGTCGTACAGATCTTCACCAGTGATCTGATAGTTAAGGTTCTTGACAAAAAGGATGCGGTTGGCGCCGGGCGGGAGCTTTGACTGGGAGGGTTGGCTGAGATGAGTGGTAAAACGATGGGTGAGTAGACACGTACTGTCGGTCGGGGAGCAGCCATTGCTGTTGCAACTTGCAAGTGACAGGTGTCGTACATCCAGCGGAACCGAACTTTTTGATTACATAATCTACACTGCCCCAGTTTGGGATCGGCGGTAACCTGGCATCAATTACTTCCGTGCCATGGTAACAATCCAAGTAACACTGGCTATGATAGCAAAATCTTTGTTTCCTCTCATTTCGAATATGCGCGCGCAAAGCGCTCAACAGCTGCGCATCCACTCGTCCCCCTTACACACACCACTGTGCCAGCTTTTGTATCTTCTGCGTCGGGTATAATGCACCTGATATCCTCCTCACGAGGACATGGACATTCCGACGGCTGGGCAACGCAGACCAGACTATCTGGGCACAAATACAAGGAACATGGAACTGCACAAACTCAGATAAGCCACTGTTATGATAATCCACACGAACCTGCTTCAGCTTGTGCGGTCCATTGTGAGCCTGCATGCGGAGGTTGCTGCTGTTGCTCCTGATGATTCCCAAACATATGGTCGAAGAATCCGAACTGCGCCGTCGCGACAGACGATAGCGAGGCGAAAAGAATTACACTGGTGATAGGAAACCTCATTCAAAGTTTCGTCGTGGATATGCACTTGGATGATAACACACGTGGCAAATACCAAACACTGTAACGGCTTAGGTACAAATAGTAGTAAACACCTCGGTGGTCTTCAGAGAAATCAAGGCGGGATCGCTGGTACACGACAAAACTATATTTCTCAATCTAACATAACATTACGGTCTCGTAGGAGACGGTACAAATCAATTAACAGCATATGATAACATGAACATACTCCGTAGATTCGCCATAACACCCTCTCATTCCCAGCACATCGACAATGCATGGACATTTAACATTTCATGTCGTTTTCACTTTCACCTGAGTCATCCACACGAGGCCTCTCAGAGGTGAAAGACCCGTATTATCGTAAAGCCTGGCATGCAGAAAAAGGTGTTCGTTCGGGATGAACAACCACCTTACACGTCTGCGTGGGTGTGGTGAAACACGATGCATCCGAGCCAACGAGACCAGAAGAACGGCGTTTCTTTGAAGAGAGCTTTTTCCCCCTTCTCCTGAGTGGCACGTTCTCCTTGTCCTCTTCGGATCTATCGACCAGAGCATCGCCATTAGACTCTGATGGCAGGATCATTCTGGGAATGGGGGAACCCCGTCGATATTCGCTGTCTCGAAAGATATCAAAGCCAGGATAGTGCCTAGACTGCGGATTGGTAGACGATTCGATCATCGGCTTGGGGCAAAGTTCGCGTAAGGGCGAAAGCTGGTGCGACGACGAAAGTGACAGAGTTCCTTGGGAACGCCCATGATTTCGAATAAGCCTAATGCGATAATTAGTTGGCCCTACAGGAGTCAAGCAGATAATCATACCCGTTCCCAAGCCGCGACGGCCTTGTTGGAGTCACTGTGTGCACGTTGGAGAGCATAAATGGCACGGGGTGCGAGTGAGGAGATATCGAAATGTTATTGGAGGGTGGGATGCCTTCTACATCCAAGACACGGCGCTTAGCTGGGTTAAGCGGGGTGGTTCGGGACGGAGACAATGGACGTTTGTGTTTTCGTGGCGTTTTGCTTCTAGTGACAATGTTGTGTGTGAGAAATTGTTCCAATGGAAGGTCTTGTAGTGGTATGCGACGTGTATCCATGATAGTGAATGATGCAGATGGAGATTGCGCGTATGCAAAGAGATTCAAGATGAGGATAGCGATCAGCGGACCGCCGACATTACCCTGGCCTCGAGGCGGAACTGGTGGGACAGCAAAAATTGCAAGCGGTACTAATAAACCACAATAACGACAAATAACGTATCACATATAACGTCACGCGTCGCTGTTACACCAAGTGACCGTCAAAATCAAGTGATTGGCATAACCACATCAAATACCCCAGTCCCCGTGAGATTTGGTCGACCCATCACAATATTACTCGAGGGCGTCGAAAGGTCATCAAAGTCACCGAACAAGGATGCTTCCGATAGGAAAGCAGCCGTGGTTTCATAGGATGCCTTAAGAAGTGGTGACGGATTTGCTGAGAGTCCCTTTCGATTGAAAGGCTTGTATCCACCATCAAAAGTCTGCCATGTATCAATTTAGTAATATCCGACCAGAACCCATATCCGCGTGCTCACCATGTAATCAGCAACCAACTCAAGATGTCTTATATCGACATCTATCTTGTAAGCACTGAACACCCCACCGACTTCGCGCAGGATGGCGGCGCGTGCCATCTCTACACCATAGGTCTTCAGAATAGAATAAATATCGTTGGAGTAGATGGTGTCGTAATCAATGATACTGTCGCCTGCTCCACACGCAAACTGCCAGATGCCTCGGAAATTCGACCCATTGGTGGAAAGCTGCATTCTCAAAATTTAAAGTACTCCAAAGCCAACAGCAGTTTGACAGACCTGGACAGTTCCCTTCTCTGCTGCAAGTTTGAAGCACTCCGCAATATCAGGAATTTCACGGATGACGGTCTTGCGACAGGCACGCTCTACAATCCCAACTAAGAGAAGTTTTGGAAAATCGGCAGGGAACTAGAACGTTGGTTAAACCACCATCTGGCGATGACCAGCTGGAATACTCACTTCAAGCTTGAATGAACATGCCGATTCCGAAAACTTGAAGTCCGAAGCTTGATGGAAGCTGTCGACAAACTTGTCCGCTATGACTTTTGCCTGTTCGCGAAGTGCGGGAGGACCTGGTGTCTGGCCGCTAGTTTCTTGAGCGTCTGTATTGTCTTCTCCTTCGGAAGCATACACAGCTTCTATCGCAGCATCGTCAAACTCTTCTTCGTTCTCCCCATCAGACTCATAGGAAGCCTGTTCTTTTCTTTGGCGCGCACGCTTGGCGTTGTCGCCGTCGCCTTGTTCACTTTCCGCGTCTCTGGCCTTCTCAACAAACTCCTCATCGGCATCGGCATCGGCATCAGTCTCTCCCACGACTGGTTCCTTGCTTGCCTTGCCCTTGCCAAGTTGCGATATCTGGCTCCTGAGGTCGGCGTCGAGTTTCTTCATTTCTAATTGTATCTCGCGCTTCAATGTCGAAGGAAAGCGAGCCCCGAACACAGCAAGGATTTCAACAGCATTAACGTCATATTCTTCAACATACTCCTCTTCCGGGTAGAAAAAGAGGTCAACAGAGAATTCTGTCCGACGCGCGTCACCTTGAACGCTCAGGCATTCCTTAACGGTAACCTTGTCGATGACTTGGGAGAGAAGGAGCTTGCTAGCTCTCTTGCAGAAAGTCGTTATATCGGCGTCTGAAACACCAGGCAAGACGTCCATGGTCATGGACGGAGTCTTGGGCTTTTGAGAAGCTGTCATCACTATCTCCCTCAGGCGAGGGATCCCTAATGTGACGTTCGCAGCACCGTGACCTATGAAGCAGATGAGTGAAACTGCAGGTAATTGAGAATATCACTTGCCAGCGAAATGGAATGTGTTCAAGGTCATCTGTGTCGAAGGTTCGCCAATTCTGTGGCCGAGTGGTAAACATGTTACAACATGGGCATGAAAGAAGACGTACCCTTGTGACGCTAGTAGGCCAACTGCTTCTCCAGGCTCAACAAGGCTTCTTAAACACTTCACGTTCATCAAAAGGCGAAAGTATCTAGGTTTCATGGGATGTTGTCTGCGCTTAATCACCCGCCTCTCTTCTGAGGTCTTAGATTTGATGGTCGGCGGATTGGAACCCAAGTACGCCTCAATTTCTTCGGCGAACTTCTCTGAGGTACTTCCAAGATAGCGCGAAGGACTGAACAAGTCGAGAGCAGGAGCCATTTCCTCGCGCGGAGCGGGTGCATATCTACTGGTACGTGCCTTGGACCGCTTCAGTACCTTCTTCATGTAAGCCACTGCGTCCTCGTCATTGATCGCACCGGCAATGTTCTTCGGTTGATACAAATTAAGAAGGGTATTCTGGTTTTCCGCCACAAATTTGAACTGGAAGAGATGCTTCTGCTTGGTGACGTCAAGACCATCTCCACCATACAAGAATTGGTAGACAGAGGAGTCACTACCCCGGACGGTGTGGTCGTAATGGACACGAACTCCTTCCAAGTGTTTTATGAGACACCGTTGCAGGTATCCTGAGCGAGATGTCTTCACAGCCGTGTCGATAAGACCCTCTCGACCAGCCATACAATGGAAGTAAAACTCTTGCGGCTTGACACCCGTTAGGAATCGACTCGCGACATATCCGCCAGCAATCGCCTTCGTTTCGAAGGATTTGAACGATGGAAGTGTTTTGCCGCTGACCATGACCGGCACCCGTCGACCTTCTAACTCCTGTTGGCCAAGGGCGCAAGATATCTGCTGGGCATTGACCGCGCTACCCTTGGCACCCGACTGTGTCATTGCCTGCATGTGGTTGTGAGGAAACTTGCGCAGAAGCCCGAAAGGTATACAAGTATCAGCGATTGATTTCGTGAGCTTCGCCAATTTGCTTTTGACGGTCATATCAAGACCTGCCATTTTACCATCGTCCCGGAGGACGTCTTCAAGGAGAGACGTGAGTGCAGCAGGGATATCCTCCTTTTCCGCTTTAGACAATGAAGGGAAATTTTCGGTGGCGCCTTCCGTGCCGAGATTAGCGTTCTTCTGCAAGATGGTGGTCCGGTTCTGGTCCCCATCGGGAGTTAACACCAGATCATCCATGCGACATGTAAACGCCCGGTGTTGCAAGAATTTTGTAAACAAGCGGCTGAGGATACCAAGGAGTTGTCCCGCGACAGTTGCACCATACAACTCATGCACGGAGTGCACGAGTCCGTATTCTGTGGCGCCAAAAGCTGACTTGTCAAGAACTCCACGGAGCAATTCACCATCAAGGAAGACGATCTTATCTTCCATAGACCCCTTTCCCCAGAGATTTCCTGGGACTTTGGAAGTGGACTCCAAGTTCAATCCCTCGGCATTGTGAGGTGTGATATTTAAGAGTACAGTGGAAATCTTAGCCAATGTAAGTAAACTCAAAGATGACGTAAGAGGTTACGCACTACTTGTTTTCCTGTCCAGAGGGGCTTTGGTACCCATATGGCAGGCGGAAGGGTCTTGAAAAGATCGGACGGCGATTCACCACTTTCTGGTCGGAGGGCCCCGTAGAGTAGTTGAAAATACTCGTCTCTGGTGAAAAAGGTATCCTGACATGTCATCCATACTCCGGCAACGACATGATCCTGTATCAAACCTCGAAGAGGTTTCCCCGACGTGGGCACAAGGTACTGATTATCTGTATTAGCGATGAATCTTGCTTCGGCTTGAGCTACCGGGTTCTCTGGAAACACTTTTGAAGAACTAGAAAATAGCACTGGTAGATAACGTACGAGGAAAATGGATATTCATCTCTGTGACATAGGTTAGTGGTTTAGGAGGCAATCGAATAAGACACATTTACCATCACCATCAAAGTCAGCTACAATGTAAGAGAATACTAAGAAGAATGCAATATGGAGATCATGAATATAGACATGCCGTTATAGGAATTGCTACAAGAAAATTCAAACCAACATTCAACAGAAAAAATGAGAGAGGAACACGAACCAGTTCGCGTAATGCATGCGTATTGTTTTTTCGCCTTGAAGAATGCGAGCTTTGTGGCACATCATGCTTGGCTTATGCAGCGTTGGTTGTCGGTTCAAGATCAAGATATCGCCGTCTTGCAGATGGCGATACACCTTTTTATTGATAGACGGAGTTTTTGTCGAAAGACCGTTGCGTCCACCACTGCTCGCGTCCTGCGGGGTAAAAAGCATATCAGCAATGGCTTGACGTTGTTCCTTCGTCATTTTATCCTGATGAAAGGACGAAGCTCAGTCTACTTTAAATATACCAGCAGGAGGAAGTCACCAGTGACTGTAGGCGTCCATCTTCAAATTCCACCATGGTTGCACCGGGATGGTTCTTCGGCCCGTTTATCACCCATTGGCGACATTGATGGACATTCAATGGTGTGACGGGTTCTGGATATGTCAATTTCCTAGCAAAGACAGGTGGAATGCCAATTTCGTTCGGCTCAATGTTGACGTCAGGGGAAATGACTGAACGCGCGGCATAATTAACACGTTTGCCCTACATTAACTTGCTGAGTTGGTACTGAGATATAGAAACATCATAACGAACCATCATATGTTTCCGGAATAGGCCTTCCTTCTTTTCGAGACCCTGCTTTACGCCGGCGGGTGGCAGTTTTCCCTGGCGAAGTGCCTGTGGATTTTTATTACTATCAAGGAAGCTATTCACGTCAACTTGGAGCTGTATTAAGGCTTCAAGAAGCGATCCTAATAAACGTCTGCGCGAAGCCTCATCCACAGTCGAAGCTTTTGCGGATGCGGCAGCCAGTTCAGCATTCAGATCACGTAAGCGATATGAAGTGTTAAGAACTTTGGCAAGGAGCTCATTCTGAGGGTTCTCGAACAAAGTCTCCCCCATTTTTGACGGAGGTCGAAATCGTGTTGGTGGTACCAATAACACGTCCATGAAGAACATGTCAGGAGAGGCTAATGACAGACCTTGGGCCGAAAGAGGAGCAAAAGGACCGTGTCGACCAAACAGAACTGAGCAGATGACAGGGGATCTTTCGAACAGACGATGAAGGTGGGCGCGACACTCCTCTGGGGGCATGACCCTTTCGTTGCGTCCGCGTGACGTTTTGACCTTCCCGCTGGCCGACTTGGGTAGCGTCTCTTTGGGGGGCTTGGATGATGCTTCTACTTCCTCTCCATCAGTGTAGGTCAATTCTCCTTCAGGTTGCGAGTCCGAGGCGTCGTCGACGTCGCCAGGCAATTGATCGTCTACATCTGGAGGATATCCTGCAGCTTGTTGTTGTTGGGAAAGCAGTACATTTGGGCGTCTGAGGCCGAGGGCCATATGTCGATTCTTTTGCTTTGTGGAGAGATCATATTCTATGATCTTGGTTGAGCCCTCCCTGCGGAACGTATACCCATGTCTATTACCCCAACGTCAGGTGGAGGGAGCGTCATGCAAAGAAAAGGTGCTCACGCCCCACAATTCTGGCACGTTTTTGAGATGGCTATCTTTAAGAAGTCCTGGATAACCTCTTTCCTCGCCTGATAAACAAGTTCGTTCTTGTAATGATCGCGTTTACTGCTCGATGCACGAGTAAGATGGATATTGACGTAGAGCTCGATGCGCTCTTCAAATTCGTCGACAGTCTCATCCCGGCTATCTTCATCATCCGTTCTCGACAATTTTAAATGAATATTGTCCACGCCATGTGCAGCTTCGAGGAGACCACGCTCCATCAGCCGTAGTTTAGCGATGTACTTACAAGCCTAAATTTCAAATGATCCCTTCAGTTCGAGTAAATGGAAGTGAGAAGAAAATCGCTCCTCACCACGGATCGAGCCACCTTGAATTTATGACAGAACAAACAGGTTCCACGCAGGACGTTGTACATGTTTGCCATGAATAGAGGATGGTAGACAGGAGCGGGTAGCTCAATGTGACCATAATGTCCGGGACAAGTGAAATAGTTGAGATGACAAGTTGCGCAACTGTACAGAAACAATTGTTACAGAGTTAAGCCTAGGAGGGGATAACTCACATATCTTGCCGATCACATGGTCCAAGAGCTGGATCGTACAAGCCGCCAACATTGGGTCTGTTTAGATCGTCGAGGAGGACTGGGTTGAGAACTTGTTTCACGGATATTCTGCGGACATCCTCCGTGGAAAGGAATGAGAACGATACACTCGAGATCGTAGAGGGTACCGAAACGGCGACGTTCATGTTGAGTGAGTGAAGCTTCGCAGTATCTCTATGCTCACGGCCTACCAAAGTTCATTGGTTTGCTTGTAACTTTTTTGAAGTTTCGAGTAAGCTACATTTGGTCACTAACAGCTCATCACGTGAGACTCTATGATTTCGGTTATCTCAACTCAATGTTCCGCTACGTTTCACCCCTACCCTACTTTTTCCGGACTTGGTCTTCTGAGCTTCGCTTACCAACTCTGCAATCAACCTATTGTACGTCTCTGAGTCCTGCTGCAATGCATCGCGCGTTTGAAGGAGGTATGTCAGAAGCGAAGATGTGTTGGTTGTCTCTATGCGTAAGTCTGCGAGATATTTATCCAGTTTTGCCAACGGAAGGAGGTTGAGTTGATCTGCGAAACGGTCTAGACACACATTTGAAGCGAATGACAAATGCGGCAGCCCACCTGTGTCGAGATTCAAGAGGTCGTCTATCTTCTTTGCATCTAGCTCTGGTTTACGGCCGAGACTGAGCTGTATAACTGTCGAAGGTCCAGAACGTGCAGACGGTTGAGGTGTATTTGAACGCGTCCCTGCTCGAGAATTACTCCGGGACGGGGGCATGCTGAAGATTGGACCGTTCGCGGCTCCCGGGGGAGCAGACCCGGGTCGGGTGGAAATGTGGAGAGGCGGAAGGGGCTTCGCAGTGGCTTGTGGAAGTATTTCATCTAGGTTGACAGGGAGTCCAAGGGCGATCAAGTGTTGCTGTCGTATACGAGACCGTATCCAACTGATTGGTTCCATGAGAGGGGGTGAATCCAGTAGCGACGAGTATAGCTCGCGGCTACACAGTGGGGATGAGCAGAATGAGATAGGCAAAACAGCACGCCGCACCTTGTTAAATTAGTGAGTATCTGACCAATACCCTCGACTTGTCTAACATCCTCGTCACGGGTCAAACTGGACAGTTTGAGTGGCCAGACTGGGCCCAGAATTTCCTCGATCTGCAGACTCAGGTCTTGTGGAGAAGGTAGTGGAAATAGACGGAGGGACTTCCAGCTCAGCTGAGACGACTCTGGTCCATGTATTTCCTCGCTGAAGGTTGTATCCTCGAAAGCAAAATTGACGTCTGAGCCCCCTACCTCACCAAAGTCCCCGAAGTCCGCAAAGTCGTCATCATGCGCGAGAGATGGCGTTTTGGATTCTAACGGGGTATGGAAGTCATCGAAATCATCGAATTGGTTGTGAGATGTGGTGGGAGAGGGAGACGGCACTGATGGGGGTGGGGGTAGAGACAATAGTGAGGGTGCTGGCGCAGGTACACCCCATACTGACGAATCGAAGCTGAAATCACCGTCCAAGGATTGCATCGCACCAGGTACTTGCTTTCTCGACCCAGGGACAAAGAAGTGTGGCAGGTAACGTTTGCGGGATAAGTAGAGTGCGAGAGGACTTTGGCAGGTCGCTTGCTAGACCATTGCTGCCGCCCGTCTGAACATCCATGCCGCCGAATATCCACACATTCCTATTTTCACCACCAGAGGACATCTCACCTCTCACCTCTCGTCGCGTGCATCTGCGGCGGCTATACGATGTACTCCACCTCAGCATACAACGGGGTGATGTCCAACGCGCTCGCCGAGCTTGGGCAATTCTTGCAAGGTGTAAAGAAATTGACTGGAGAACCTCATGGATGCTCGCAATCGAGCTCCTGGATCGCTCCGGGCGTGGAACCGAAAGTAATCAAACGAAGATCGACTACTTGCGGACGATGATGCTACATTGTCCTGAAGACGTTCGTACACATTGGAAATGCAACACTCGTCCTGCTGATCACTTTGTTATGGCACAGAGGGAATTAATCTTGTGTGAACTCGTCCACATGTATATCATGGCCGGGAGACATAGAGAGGCCCTCGGTGAGCTGGAATTGTTCGAGCTTCCAGTCCTTCACTACGAATCATTCCTGACATATCTTGACATTAGCTCTCTGCCATCGTTTCCGTACCGCGACAATGCCGTGCTTCATATCTACGCGGGGATATGCTCTGTCCTTACTTCTCAGCCTGGTTCCGCAAGCGAGGTTGATGTGCAATCAATCGACAGCGAAATGCTTGACCGCGCTCAGATATTTTTCGAACGCGCCAAGTCACTCGATCCAGAAAATATTGTTGTGGATTCATTACTAGCCATAGTAAGGACGTTCCTTCGAGGCCTGCTATGACTCCCGTGACTCATAGATACCACGGGAAGACCCAGAATCTGACCCAGGGTCCAATGGCTCTCCCGCAGGCAGAAGCCGACGACGACGAGGCTGATCCATCTATCCGAGTCAAGAGACTGCGAACTTGAATTTGATCTGCATACAATGCTCAACGTCCAAAACATCTATTACTGAAACATAATACGCTTTTCTTCAGTCGTCATCCGAGTCTGAGCCTAAATCGATGGTGGGCACTTCTTCGTGGTCAGATTCGTCGACTAACATCGGCGCCACAATTACACTTGATGCAGGTCCTTTTTGGGGGATTGGCAAAGGTGATTCAGTTGACGCATCGGGCATGGTTTGTAACGGCACCGCTACAGGGGTAGCAGATGGAGTGGGCACTTCCATTGAAAGATTACCAGTGTCACTCGTAGCTTGTGGATACGGCTCGGTGAAAGTCAACAATGCTCGTTCCGGTGACGGATTCGGGTGTGTTTGTTGATCCACGGTCAAGGAGTTGTGGGTTACTGGTTCGGGGTGGGTTTGTGGTTCGGAAGTGAAAGCACGCATCTCCCCATTGCCAAAAACCAGATCCAATGATTGACGGGTTGCTCTTTCCTCCGTGCTTTCCTCCGCGGACATGAGCGAGAGAGACTCCACAGTGGGTAGCATTCGGACGAATGGTGGACGTCGAGGATGCAACAGCAGGTCAACATGAGAATGTAGTTTGTCGCGCGTCGCCAAATTCTGTGTATGCCGTTCGATCCAAAGAAGCCGCTTAAAGAATGGATTCACATACCTTAGAGGTGAATGTGTGGAGGACAAGGCTAGTGCCTTTGCTCATGGCATACGAGGTTCCCTGCACATTATCAACACACATATCACGAACTTTCTCCAGCACTCTCCCATGAAACTTGGGATCGGATGAAAGACTTGAAGGTGGTATCGAGGAAAGCGACAGTAATATGGACAACAGCACTCGGTTCGCAAGGGAGCGGGTGGAAGGAACAAGTTCCGCATTCCGCATACATTGATCCACAACTGGAAACGTTTGTGAGTACACATTTATTTGAACAAGTGTCAAGGTGCTCACCATCTAGAGCCGCAGTCAACGTGTCACATTCATCGGTCCTCGCACAGAGCGCGATATTGGATGTTGAAAGAACACTGTCTGCTTCGTACTCCCGCCGCCTCTTCTTGTTTGCTCTCGACTGACCGTTGGCTCCTGGATTCGACTCAGTTCGTGGCTGATGGAGGTACAGAGGAGATAAAAGGGAGATGGTTGCTTTCAGAAGACGATTAACTGCGAGCGTGGCACCAACAACAGGACAAAAGTAAAGCAGATGGTAGGAACATCGAAGGAATGCATGCCTTTGTGGCCTACAACTTGTATGAGTAATGCAAGTGTCTCCAGGAACCTCATACGCACGATTCAAGGTTGTCTTCAAGGTGGGATGAGATAATCATAAGCAATATCGACGTGTGAGGAGCTAGCAGTTCCTGCGCGCTGGGACGTGGGGTTCTAACGGGTGCTTGCGCAAGATAGGATGCTGAACTTACGTTTGGGTCAAGCAAGAGAGCAAACGACAACCATACGTCCAAATTTGTGGTACCACTGCGGATTCAGCAGTCCTAACATGCGGATTAAAGTGAGCTTGTCCCTGAAGCAGTCTGAGTGCACTTCGATGAGTTATCCCAGAAACTAACCTCATCATCATGAGTGCTTGTCAACAGACACCAACAAAGGGTCGCAAGATGACCTATGGGTACCTTGACAGGGCGATTAACGGGTACTCTGCGGTGCTGATGAGATATTGGGGCGCATGTAGCCACGATTTCAAGGTACCTTAACAGCGCACCAATCGCGTTAACACCACACTTGAGCCTGTCGAGGTTGAGTGCCACTGTCGTCAGAGGATTACCAGCCATTGTATCGGCGCGCAAAAGAGAATCGGGTAGTTTGCCATTAGGTGAGCGAAAATACGCTGTGACTTTATGACTTGCACTCGTAGGGAATGTTGTTCGCAAAGCTAGCCAAGAAGACCAGGAAAATTGCAGGATCTCATCCAAGCTATTCCGCCACAGATTTATGCCCCCAACTTTCCCTCCAAGGAAGTGTAGGACGGCATAGAGATTCACGGTGGCATCCAGAAGGCCCTCCGTCGCGTGATACGTGGAACCGCTGAATATTTGATGACACAACGCAAACAATCTCTGGCTGAGTGCTTTGTGCAGCGAAGGGTACAGCGGTACTAGTTGTGCCAACGATCGTATGGACGAGTTCTGAAAATGATGAGCACGTAGTTTCCGTGAAGCTACGGGACTACCTTGATATCTCGGTCATTGTGCTTCTCCGCGATTGTTAGAAGTGCCGAGCTCACTTTAGGCACAATGGGAGCTGCGACCTGTCTCTGGAACTCGAGGTTGTGTCCTGCAGCAGAAAACACTAGGGTGAGGTATCGCATGGACCCCCTTAGGACAGGAACAGGTTCAGGTTTCTGTGGACGCGCGATTATGAGCCAATAAATGCGGGATGTGTTCTCGCACTGACCGTCAAAGATGGAAAGATAATTCCAACCCAGGACTGGGCGTTCTCGATGAGTAGAGACCTTGACAAGAATGACATCCGATACGCAATACATATAGCGGCCCAACGTGTTGCGGGATCTTTTGAATGCATCAATGAGGTGACACGGGTTACCCATTTCTGCAGATGGGGAGATGGAGCAAGGCAGGAGGATGAAAGATGGTCCAATATGTAGGCAAGGTGAGCGATGCTGGACGCATCCGTCACGAGAAACTGGAGTAGAGTCTGGAGTTGGTGAGGTACGTCCATGGACCGGACGATTTTCTGGAATGGATGGATGAGTAGTAGTAAACCCTCTTGGATATTCAACAGGTCAAAACAAAGTTGTATTGGCATCGGTGACTGAGCTCGGTGCAACGATGCAACAATCCGACCGAATCGAGCTCGATCCTGCAGTCGAAACTCAACTTACTCTTAGTACATTCCAGGTTCGCGGCCAGTGTCCTCCTCCCACACTTTGCTCAACTCCTTACCCACAGGGCAAGTTTGACGTCAAGGATTTCGTAGGATCCGTCTCTGAGAGGTCAATTGCGCAGTCAAAGACCTCCTCCGGACGTGCGTCTGATCGTTCCCTGTCATCTCTGCTGCGTGACGCATTCTCCGCAGCTTTCGACCCCAAGCCCTTCATTCGCACCTTCGAAGCAGCTGTTGACCGGTTGATAGCAATTCGAAAGGATGTGCAGACAAAGACAGAGCAGCTAGAAAAGAGTGTAAGGGTGTCAGAACGAGAGTACTCGAAGAAAATGGCTGAATTGAACAAAGGATTCGAGGTATGTTTTACTTCCTCATTCTATCGTGTGAGCGACCACACATTGATTAGGGCGTTGGCTCGTCATTTTCGACAATGGAGAGTAAATTGAATGAGGTCGGCCGCACGGCGATTCGGATAGGTGCGTCCGCTTGCTCTTGACTCAAGGTATCACACTGATGCTGAATAGGTGAAAAGCTCGAGTCTGTCCACATCGAGCGGCAGAGGGCGCAGGCAGCGTATGATCTGATTGACTACTATAACCAATTCTCCCGTGGGGACACAACACATCTCGACGCCCTCAAAAAGGAAGGTAAAGGAGGCCGACGAGAAGTAGCTGTTATCCTCAGACGGTTGACAACCGTAGCCAAAGAGGTGGACCTTCCAATTGCAGAGAAGGTGTGTTTATTCCTAATGGGTTCTTAATCGCACTTGCTAGATTCTTAACTTTCCTGAAGACAAGAGAGAACATAGACAAGTATTGTGAAAAGTTTGAGAAAGACATGCTTTATCTTTTCGACAAGTGTTACCGCAAAGGCGATCCGAAGATGATGCATGTTTGTCTGATTCTAACACAGCTTACCATCAGTATCGTTGTCTCATATCCACCTACCAGCACTGCGCCCAAACACTCCTGGATTTCAATGGCGGGACATCATGTGTGCAAGTCTACGTTAATCAACACGACTTTTTTATAAACAAGATCCGCGAGCATGTGGATCATGGTGATAATTTGTGCGTTTCCTCTCATTTCCTTGTCATTCACTCGGTCATAATTATTTTATAGGTGGGGCACGATCTCTAATCCAGACGAAAGCACACCTCGGGCCGAGTCAGGTCTCACAGAACTTTTTGAGGAGATTAGAGCAACAGTGGCACAGGAATCCCAGATTGTGCAGGCAGTTTTCCCGAACCCTCCTCTCGTCATGCAGGTATTCTTGCAACGCGTCTTCGCTCAATCAGTACGTCCTCTTACATCTTCTATGGCTGGTATTGCATATTCCGATTCGATTCGATAGATTCAACAATACATTGAACGACTTCTGAACAAGGGGAGTTCCATATCAGAGCTGGCATATCTACGAATACTGCAGCTCATCCATGTCGAGACCTCCGCCTTGGTTGATGATCTAAAAAAACACGAGCTACCCTCATTGACTCCCAGCCGGTCCTCTTCGCTCGAGGCTACCGAGTTCCGTCAATCGCTCACCAATGCCCCTTCTGCTGCTCATGGCGCTACGACTATGACAGTTTCCGCGATGCTGGAGACAGCCATGGAGGAATTGTTCATGCCATACACTGAAGGGCAGAAATATATCGATCACGAGAGCAAAAGCCTGACAGAGCTATACGCAAACCTCCTTAGTGATTTCACACAATTTCATGTGAGTGTCGTATCATCTTCTCACTCCCCGTGCCGACTCGTAATTTGTACCAAGATGAAAACACAGAGAGAAAAGGGAAAGGTGACCATGTTTGATCGTATGGTGGACCGTTTGGGAGCCGCTGCTGCCAATACGTCAGCAATGACGACGTCTACTACTTCTGCACAAGCAGCGGCTGCTATCATTCGGTTCGGTAATATGATGACTGATCGTGCCTACGAGCGGACTTCCGAGGAACCGACACGCGAGGAGGATGGTTTCCTGAGCATTGACACCGCGGAGAAAATGTTGAGGTGGCATGCCGAGGCCGCTGGGCGGTGTGTCGAGCTTAGTGCCCAAAATGACGTGTTAGCATATTCCGACCATTTGTCAGACGCAGCCCACGCTAACGCGCGCATCCGCAGGCCAAAGAACACCTACACTCTATTGAAGGTATTAGCCGAGGCAATCGCAACATCTTATCTCGAAGTTGCCATTGAAACGTGAGCGTGAATCATTATAAACGAGTGTAACAACGTTTATCCGACCACCCAAAGGGCGCACGCTCGTATTGAGGCTGCTGACCCCAAGGCGGAACCAAGCTTCCAGGCTCTGAGCGTGATCAACACCGTTGACCTTGTATGCCATCTTTGGCAACACTATGTCAACATAGCCTTGTTCCCACTGGCAGCTGCATCTGTAACGATCCGACGCGAAATGTCTGTCTTCAATAACCAGTCAGTCAGTCATGTCGAGGGTGCCAGTAATAATCTACTACAGCGACTTATTGATGGTGAGTTCAACCAAAACTCTCTCGAGTGGCTTTCCATTAACAAGTCTTCCCAGCTATCATTTCCTGCTTATCTTTGCAGCTTGGAAAACAAAAGAAAAATGATTTCAAGCCTCGGAACGACGACCAATCCTTTGCCCGAGTCAACACAGAGCCATGCGTTGCTTGTTGCGAGACTTTGGAGAAGATGCGGGACGTTGCGTTTCAAAATTTGAGTGGCAAGAACCGTGAGGTCTTCCTCAATGAAATTGGTACCTCGTTCCACAGGTCAGTGCACCTCACCACCGCCTTCGTTTGCAGAACTGAGTGGATACATAGTCTTCTCTTGGACCACCTCCGCAAGTTCCCCGTCAGCGCGACGGGAGGACTTATGCTTGCCAAGTGAGTCGGCACAAGCAGGATGTCATGTACTTGAGTAATAGAATCCAACAGAGATCTCAAGTCGTATCAAGACACTGTTATGTCGTTCAACGTTCCTTCTCTCCTCGAGCGTTACGAGTTCATCCGACAACTAGGCAATGTCTTTCTCGTTCGACCCGAAATCCTACGCTCCTACATTACCGAAAATTCTCTCGGTCGCATTGACTCGTCCCTCCTCATGCCATATTTGGCGCAGAGAAGCGACTGGGTCCAATTCGAGAATCGTTTCAACGAGAGCTCAGAGACGGAGGACGCTGTTACTGACATCGCGACCAAGGGTCTCAAAGACCGCTTTAAAATAACGCGCCTGAGTATGATGAAGGAATTAGAAGGCTTGAAACTTGGAGATGGCATCGCTGCAACAATCCCGAGTGGAATCGTGCAGAACTTTACCGCCACTGGACGTAGTTAGGACACTGTTGTGGTAGTTATGTAGTTATGGTAGTAAAATACACACTGCGTTATCCAAGCCTATTCTCCTCGGAAGACGGGCGGTCGCTTTGCTTTGAATGCTTCAAGAGCTTCTATGCGGTCTTTAGTAGTGAGGAGCAGATTGTATGACGCTCTTTCAAAGTCAAGACCTGTGAAATCTATGAGTAGCTATGCGGGCACAAGGGGCAAGTTCTCTTTTACCAGACTCGAGGGAAAGATCCCCTGCGCGCGAAAGGACTTGCTTCGCGGCCCGGAGGGCCAAAGGCGCTACAAAGACAGTCAATGGGCATAGCGCGCACAAAGACATCCTCGGGAAACCCACCGTTCTTGGCAATATCCTGCGCAAGCTGCAGCGCACGATCGTACGCAGAAGAAGGAGGAGTGGAGACGTAATCCACGACACCTGGACAACGTCAGTGGACGACACGACGGTACCCAAGGGTCATGCTTCACCCCAATCGAGTGCCTCCGCAGCGGTCAGCATGCGCGCAGTGAACACCAGGTCTTTGGCTTTGGACAAGCCCAACAGCCGGACGGCCCGTTGTGTACCTCCCGCGCCAGGAATGATCCCCAGGCCTACCTCGGGTAAACCGATCTTGGTCACGTCGTGGGCTACAACGCTTAGCGCCGTGCATTAACTCCAGTAGAGGGAGCGCGTACCAGCAACGCGCAAGTCGCAGGCAAAGCCGAGCTCGAGGCCACCACCCAGTGCGGGACCATCTATGGCGGCAATAGTTGGCATGGGCAGGGATTCGAGTTCCGACAAGGCGGAACGAACATCGACGAGGAACTTGTCGACCTGGGTGAGCGTCATGGTGCGTCGTTCGATGAGGTCGGCACCAGCACAGAACGAGCCGGCCGTCGTGGAGCGTATGATGAGAGCGCGAACACTATGTGTGGGGTGCGTTCGCTGGATATCATAGGTGTGAGGACGACTGTTGCACACCTTTTGTCGAACTTGACGGTGTCCAGGCATTCATGGAGCTCCTGAGCAAAGATGAGGACGCTGTGGGGGCCGTGGCTCCTGTGCGCTTACCTCCAACATCCGCATAGAGATGGCATTCTTGCTTTGTGGTCTATTAAGGAACAGACAGGCGACAGAAGGGTTGGATGGCACTGGCTGAAGGAATGCCTCGGCTGTTACATTTGTTGAAAGGGAGCGCCGAATGGCCGTGCCAAACAGGCGCGAAGAGGACCTGGGGAGTAACCAGCGATAAAGCATGGTTGGAACCGTGTGATCGGCGAGTACCCCACAATCCGCTCTTTGGTAAACTACAAACAACAGCCTGGAGCTGTTCCGGATCAAGTCTTCATTGTTACAAACACGTCTATCGTCATCACAAGGCAAAGAATCCAACCACAACAACGAGGACATGCAAAACATGCCAGGAGCTTTGGGCTGAATTGCGATCCTGACGCCCTTGTACAATGTCACCCCGAAGCATCATATAAACTGGGACGGACGGTGTAAGGTAATCTTTTCGAGTTTCAATACATGTGAGAAACTGAATTTTGTTCAGAAATACTCGTTGAGAAGACCGCTCGAGAAAACCAATTGAGACTTACCTTAAGCTTTACTTCGCGTGCGCCGTGCGCGTCCGTCGTCTACGTCTTCCACGCGGTTTGGCTGCGGATTGCATCGAAGGGCTCTCCAAAGCCGCGGCCTCGATCTTGCGAAATAGAGATCTTGGAAGAAATCACTTCTTGCCCGGGATACTCTGCTAGTTCCAGATCGGCGGGTCTCAAGCTTGAATATATGCCGGGCCTTGGAAATGCTGTTGACAATTTGGGGGCGAGGTGTCCGAACATGACGACTCTTTAGTGCGAACGCTCTGGGACCGAAGCAGGATCTCAAGACTCATATATCAATGGCTAAAGCCCCGCTCCGCGCACCGAGTTAGCGTCACTTTAACGATGTAGCTCTCATACGTCTGTCTCATATGCCCAACTTGTATTTTCAGCGCTCAGCTTCGAACTGCACGATGTGGTAATCGATCGTATTCAACCCACCCGGTCCGGTCCTTCCACGTTAGCCTAACCTTCCTGGCACTCGAGCGCTATGAATCACATACTCGGTGTTCGGCTACGGTTCGCAGGTTCTTTGATCATCTTCGCTTCCCGGGGACCGAAATTACCTATGTTCTGCTGCAAACCTGTCCGACTGACCGGGAGCTCAAGCCGTTTCTGGGTGCCTTCCCAAACCCTTGCAATCATAAATATCTGGTCGATGGGTCTTGATTGAGTACCCCTTCGCACAGGAGTTGCCCGCCCTAACTTCACCATCTCTGTCCCTTGTCTTGTGATAAAGACAAGACACATATCTCTTTCCACTCTTTGCTTGCGGATGAGCAAGAGTTACTCCTGGCCACGTTCGAAGTTTTTATTGTGGGCGGGAACAAGGGTTTCACGGTATCAAGTTCTATCACTCCGAGGGGATCCCTACAGCTACTGGAACGATGCAAGACAGCCTCCCGGTTCAGTGTCATGTTCAACACAGCTTTATCCGTAGTATGGCTTCAACAACCCCGTCATCGAAAGGCGCTTCTGGGTCGTTCCCTTCCCCAAATTTTACCTGGCTGGAACGTTCAGGAGTATGGAGATCTAATCCTTTAGTCTGTATCGTGATCGATGGGAGCGGGTTTATTCACTCGCGCACCAACTTTGGGCGGAGAGGTTTAGAGCCTACACGGATATAGAGGCGGCCAGTGAAACTCGAGTGTCAAGCTACGAGATACCAATCCTACCCTCAGGTTTAGCTACACAAGAGGGGCGGCAGGGGCAATTTGTAAAGAGCAAGTGGATGGTGTTCGCTATTAACACAAAATAAAGCCTACAACACCACGCTACGTCGCAAGAATCTCGTACACCGATGCATCACCGGCAAATCGATGAAAATCGAAGTAGTTGCCAAGTGTCCGGTTTAAATTTACGACTGTTAAATATCTATACATAAAACAGGTCAAGAAGGACCATAATAGTCGAAAAGAGAAAGGATATGAGCTTTTGCAAAAAGCTCAAAAGGCTTGCCCGGGAGACGATTGATTGTCCGTCGCTATTCCTGCGTAGAAGGAATCGACCGAGAAGCGGGCACTTGCCCACTGTTTTGATGCAGTTGATGTCGGCCTAACGGAGGGGCGCAAGGCATCAGGAAGGGCAGTCTGAGTCGGAGGTGCTGGAGTAGGGTCTAGCTCTACGTCACCATACTCGTGGGGATTGGGCATGTTGGGGTCGACTCGGGGATGCAAAGGGGGGTATGGAGCATATGGAGCATATTTATCTGGGGGGTAAATGTGCTGTGGGGCATAGTCTTGTGTGTATCCCACAGGGAATCCATGTGAAGCTGGTATCTCTGGGGAGAAAATTTGTGGGTGGAGAGAATAAGCGTAGTCCGGATAGTACGCTGCCGGAGGGGTTGCAAGAGGCAGTGGGGGTGCGCTGTAGTGGCCATGGTCGGAGGTGAAACCGTCATCTGGGGAAGTGACTCGGGTTGTGGAAGGATCGGCAGATATATCGGGTGTCTTGTCGAGATATTCCATGTCTTCTTCATAGGATCGGGAACGACGGCGTCTTATGATGAGCAAGGCGACTGCGATCACGCCAGCGATGCTAACAAGACCGATGATGGTAAACGTGCTCGCAACAGCACCGGTATTGGAAAAGAAGCTATACAACAGGGGTCAACAATGAGATGCTGATTGTGGGTTGACTTACATACCCTGAGGAAGAGGAAGACTTGGTGGCAGTGGGAGAGGGTGTGAGGGTGGTGGGGGCGTAGACGACTGGAGATGAAGTGGGGTTTAAGTTTGATACGTCGGTGGTAGTAGGGAGGGTTGTAGGTATAGGAGACGAAGATGGCTGCTGCTGCGCACCAGCGGATGCTGTTGTGGAAGACGAAGTAGACGAAGGGGTTGATGTGAATAGCGTCGAGGAAGAAGGGATGCTACAGCGAGGGGTAAGTGGGGAAGCGGAGACGGATGAGAGTGACATACGAAGATGAAAAGGAGAAGGTCGATGAGGAAGTGGTGGTGGTGGTGGACGGACTTTGGGTGAGAGGCGGGGGTGTGGGAGGAGGAGAGGAAGTAGGGGGCGGGGACGGGGGCGGGGAAGAGAGGGGGAGGGAAAGAGAGGGTGTGGACAAGGAGGGGATGGAAAGAGAAGGAGTGGACAAGGAGAGAGAGGACATTGCAGGTGCACGGTGTATGCGGTGACGGAATGCTAAACTATGTACATACATGAAACAGGGAGATGAAACCTGTCAGCCCTGTCATTCCCTTATGTAAGCTCCTCTCTCTCTCATGGCCATCTCCGCATCCGACATACGGAGCGCACTCTCCCTGCCCCAGTCCACCCCTGCACCACCCCACCACCGCAGGACCCATCCCTCTACCACAAAGAAACCAGATGGTATATCACGCGAACTGTACTCCCTCATCGGCCCATCCGCCCCTTCTCTCGCTGCCCACCTCGCAAAACCAAGACTCAGACAGAAACCAAACTTGGGCGGTGGTGGTACCGTGAAATGGTATACCACTCCATTCATACGTAGCTCACACTAATCACGCCACACAGGGAACACAGACCCTTCGGAAACAGCGCCCGCTCAGACAACCTCCAACTCTTTCACTGGGTCAGACAGTCTGACCCCATTGGCGGCACGTCATACTCGTCCTCTCCCTTGCATTTCCGCCCATCCCTCCACAGACTATCCCTTTGCAAAGTACAACGTACAGCCAAACTCATACACCTATTCTCAGGACGAGTACTCTCGTCTTCTCGAGGGTCCGCTCTATCCTTTTCCCCCTCTCCCCCTCTCACACCACTCACAGACTCCGAATGGACAAAGGAGGAAACAGACTATCTATTCAGCATCGTACAAGAATATGATCTCCGCTGGTATGTCATCCACGACCGCTACAATTTCCCTGACGGTCCCATTCGCGCGATCGAGGTACCTTGCTCATACTGCATATAAACACCCATTCACCCCACGAATCAGGACATCAAAGACCGCTATTACAGCGTCTGTCGCAAGCTCATCAGGAATCGGCCATGGGCCGGAGACGAGTCAAGCAGGTCCCAGCTCCTCAACAGTTATCAGTTCGACAAAGGTACATCTCTGAATGCATCACCACAGCGCATCTCACATAAACCCAATCTAGAACGCGAAAAAATGCGCAAAAATTACGTAGCCAGTCTCGAAGATCGAACACCCGAAGAAATCGCAGAGGAAGAGGCCTTGTTCGTAGAGCTCAAGCGACTGGAGCAAAACGAGCGTAAATTCAGAAAAGAACGGGACGACCTTCTTCGTACATTACTCGGAGCCGATTCTGGTCTTCCAGACATTGTCGTCGAGGAAGACGGCCCTGCAGCCCTCTCCATAGAAGGCATCAGGAAAAAGAAAAAAGGTGGCCTGGATATCGATCTACCTCCCACCCCATCCAACATCATTCAACTTGGTCCCCCCGTATCCAAAAAACCGCCTCCACCCAAGTCTGCGGTATACGGTGAGACAATTGCCTTCAGCCGATGCCCCCAGCTCATTCCACTACAGACGCACAACACTGCATCGTTCGCGTCGACCCCCCCGCCGGCTCGTCCAACACAACAAAAGTCACGCACGTCCCTGCACACCTTCGTAGCTTCAAGCTCCCAGTTCCCAAAGCTACAATTGCACCCAAGGTCGCACAAGCGCTTGCTGAGCTGGGCATCACCTACTCACGTTTGGTAATGCCAACGAGGGATAACTGCTCTCAGCTGGAATCGCTGTTAGATGCTACCAGTGCTTTGATCGAGACGAAAAAAATCGTGGATAGGGTGGAGCAGGATATTCGAGTACTAAAAGCAAGGCTGGGCATCAGAGAGAGTGAGAGTGCTGACAGAGACGCCAAGGAGTCAATCACCATGGACGTCGACGAGTCCAAAGAAGATAGAGACGGCGAAGGCGAGGGAAGGGCTCAGAGTATCATTAGAGGTCGGAAACAGGTACGCTGCTTTCTGGCCTTTCAAATATGGGTCAACTGACTTGTCTCGTAGTCTCGTCGTTCCATCTCGGTTTCCTCCATTGACACCTCGGGATCACTACCTACACGCACAGGCACAAAGAGGCAGAAGAGGGGATGATTTGTCAGATTGTATATGTATTTACACATTAACGATCGAGCAACAAGCACATGTTCCCTTAGTCGCGCGAAAACCGTAGGAAAAAGTTGACAACGATGGCGACTTTGAATAAAATCGTTACAACCACTCGACGGAAAGATGACGGAAACCGAACTTACTGAGCAGTGCAACGCACAGGACGGTCTATTGAGATCTGATCAGTGTTCGGTGCAACCGATAGTGATGGTGATACTGACCGGTCCCACGCGATCATCATAGGGTCCACGGCCACCGCGTCGGATGGACGCGGCTCGCCAGTGGTAAGTATACAGAGCATAGACCATCACGGCCATAGCTGCTTGTGTCAGACGTGTGCGCCTACCTCGGCCATGAGCGACGTACCAACGGCTGAAAACATTGTAGCACTAATCCTGCCGACCTGTAAACAGGAAAGGAATCAGTGGAACATCATCACAGCAGAAAGAGACCGTGCATACCTGGTCCCCGAAGTTGAGTAGACCGACAGCAAGGCCACCGAGGACGACGGTAAAGTGAAGCCATGATAAGAACGTTCTCTCGTTTGCAAACGAAACCTTGGGTTCTACCCTGACTGGAAGAGCGATGCGCTTTGAGGCAGTACGCTGGAGGAGAGGCTGGGTCGACATCCCGTGCCACAAATCTGATTTCGATAGTAGCGGCTTAAAAAGAGGCGCCCACTCACAGAGCTGAGACTATTCAAAGCTCCGGCAATCAACCGGCATTTCAAATCAGACTCAAGACACCGCATTTGGAAAATTAGCCCCTGAAACACGCGGTGAAGTGAGCCCGCGTATGAATGCTGTAGTTGCTGCGCCGCTGCGGTACTTATAATCGCGGTCGTCCCGCTTGCAACGCAAAAGCTCAGCTCGACATGCCAGTGACACCGGTACTCCAACAGGACATCGAATACGTAGACGTCCGTTCGAGCCCTGACCGCCATGAACCAACCAACTTTTATGAGAAATGGATAGACCAGTGTCCGTTTTCTCGTCCTTGTTCTTTCTCAGCTGCTCACTGTCACCTCTTCCATCTCAGCCTCTGCGAAACATGCCACCCCCGAGTTGATTGCGTACGTTGTCATATATACTCGATCGACAACATCGATCAACTGACCGAATCCTTTGCAGCGCCGATGCCCTGCGCAGCATGTATCCAGGGTACTCGCTCGTCGTCTCGGACGACTTCAGGCTCAACAACCTCCTCTCGCTTCCTGGTATCACAATCCACCCTCAAGAAGCAGGACTAGAACGCGTTTTAAACGTCATGTTTATGCCAACACCTGTACGCATCGAAGGCAAAGTAACTGGATCCCTCGTCGACAACCCCATCGTCGGCTCGTATAAACTTACTTGGAACGTAAGGCCTCCCGTCCGTCGATTGGACACCACTGACTGTGATCGAGCAGAACAATGATTTCGTCGTGCACATCACACGCGTACGAGCCATGCATCAAGTGAGGAGCTTTTGGCTTACTGATGTGAACACTAGTTTCAGAACGGCTACAATGTCAAGATTGTCCATTTCATCCTTTACGATGGTCCTGAACAGCCGGCGCGAGACTTCGTGCTAGCTGCTTTCCTCCATTCAGAACAGACTCACGATGAGATTTGGGTATTCAACAGGGGTTTTTGGTCCAAAGACAAGACGCTCTGGCTCGGAATCAAAGACTCGTCTTGGGATGACGTCGTCATGAAAGAGGAGAGCAAGATGGCTCTGCAGAAAGATGTCTACGGATTCTTCAAATCAGAAATGACGTACAAGAAATTATCCATTCCGTGGAAGGTTGGTATTAATCCCACTCTATACTGTTGGAGTACACTCACAATCCATCTTAGCGTGGCTTGATCATGTATGGTCCACCAGGCAAGCTCTACAACCAAGGTTTTCACATGTACGCTAACAAGATATCCTTCTCAGGGAACGGCAAAACCATCAGTATCAAAGTCATTATGAAGACTTGCATGGAACGTGGGTTCATCCCGCTCTACGTGAAATCTTTTCAGAGTGAGCGAATAAACCAGTTAAATGATCGCAGTAAGAGACTTACGTGTATGCGTAAGGTCCACAAGGTGAAGAAGTATCGATGCAGAATGTCTTCCTCAAGACACGTCAATTGGCTCCTTGCGTGGTACGTATTCGATGGAACAGATACCTTGTAAATAAGCTTGAACTTTGTTTAGTTGATACTGGAGGACCTCGACAGTCTGATCAACGATCGGAATCGATCGTTTTTCCTCAACCAGCTTGATGGGCTCGAAGGGAACGATGGCTTGCTTGTCATTGGCTCCACCAATCATTTCGACAGACTCGACCCCGGCTTGTCCAATCGGCCCAGCAGGTTCGATCGGAAATAGTGAGTTGGCGAATACATAACAATCGTCCACGCTAACTAGCCTGATGATAGTCTCTTCGATGACCCAGACTATGAAGAGCGTGTGCTGTATGCCAAGTATTGGCAAAAGAAGCTCGAGGACAACGACGAGATATCTTTCCCAGAATCCCTTGTCGAGGAAGTTGCAGGCCTGACGCAAGGGTTCAGTTTTGCATATCTGAAAGAAGCATTGTACGTCGTGCTCCGAGTCCTGTGCATTGGACTGCAAACCGATCTTGACTCTTGCTTAGCGTGTCAACCCTCGTACGAATCACTAACGCAGATGACGACGAACGAGTAGAATTTTCAGTCATGCTGAAGAGCCAGATCATGACTCTTCGCAAGGAGCTTGGAGAGCAGGATCTCACTGCCTTCGACCCACACTCGTGCATCGCTCAGCCAGAGAAAGAATTGGATGGACGAGTCTCACATGAAAAGAAACGATCGACTACCTCTCAGGAGGACACGTCCTCTCAAAGATCTCGTGGTCCAACGCAATCTTCCTTCAAGCCAACGAATGTTTCTCCCGGTACCTGGGAGGAACCTTTCTCGTTGCCGATGGCTCAGGCCGTCCGCAAGCGTCCCACCGACGGTTCCAAATCTCGAGCCATTGAAAGAATTTCTGGAACAGGAAGCACGGTCCATTCTAGTACACCTTTCGTACAAGGATGTGTTCTCCACGCTCCGCCTTCTGCGTATCCGCAGGTGATGCCTGGTTCTTTACCATCTACGCGCCCGATGCAAGAGCGAACTATCACAGCCCGCCGTGGCGCACCGGCGAGGTCCAGTAGCATCAGCGGCGTGGACAGCAGTCGGAGGAACCCGTTCTCCCTTCAAGACAACACTCCGTTGATCGAAATCGATGTTGTCCTTGCTGAACCATCCTCCGCATCTACTGATCGTAACGTTTGGATTTGACAGTGGATCGATGCAAGTCATAGTACGCAGTTGTAAAGCATGCATTTCCTGCATGATGTATATATGTCCATCCTGTATATTGTTACCGTGCCACGATTCGAGCAACGCCGTGTCATACCAACTTGTAAGCCAAGTCCCTGGCACTTGCTGAGCCTGATGTTCCGTCAGCGGTGTTCTATCGCATCCAGCTGCAAGATACTTTACACGCTCGAATGTGGACGTTAGTACTTCACTTTTCACTTTTCCTCAAGGCTAGCGCTCAAGCGGGCCGCACCCGCCGAGCGCATTGGCTATGCATCACCAAGACTAACTGGTCGCCAACTTTGAAAGAGCAAAAATCTGTCACTATTGGCCTCCCCGTGATCAGCATCCACTCCAGTTTATTATGTTTTTACCCAATCCCAGAGGTCGATTTCCTGTCGGAGCGACAACTTTCAAATTGGCTGTTCAACCACAACGTACACTTAGCCGTGTCAAGGTCCGTTCGGGAACATCTTCCGAAAAGTTGAAGCCTGCACTCGTGCTTGAGGAAGTTGCCTTCACGGCTTATTACCCCGCTGACGTCCCTCGGAAAAGCAACCCGAGAGGCCTTGGCTGGCTACTTCGGTTCGTCGGAATTCCCTGATTTGCCTGGTGGTACTGAATGGTGTCGTGACATGCAGTCCATTGAGAGCGTCATTGCAGGGTTATAGCAACTATTCCGGTAAGTTCAGCACCGTGCCCGTCCAGCTTTGCTAATTACTTAATGTGCTTGCAACCAGGGTTGTCCCTGTGGTTACTGTGGCCGCTCGTATATCTCTTTGGCAGCTTACTCAAGGTTCGTGGTTATCTCTTGTATCTCCCACACATCCGACCGTTTGGTCTGTAGATACCTGTTCATCCTGAAGCACCACTCCTTAATCCACACAATATCACTCAAACTGAATCCTCCAAGTCTTCTCCTTGGCCACTGGTCATCTTCTCGCATGGATTGGGAGGCAGTAGAACCGCATACAGGTGATCGTACCTTTCCGTCAAGAGTCCTCGTTGTTCATTCTGGTATAGCCGACTCTGCACAGAGATCGCGTCTTCTGGACGCGTAGTGCTTGCCATGGACCACCGGGATGGATCGGGCCACGCTTCTATGCCTTCGTTCTCTGATCCAATATCATACATCAAAGAGACTAGTCTAGTGTAAGCCTGGTATTTGATACTGGTACTGTCTCTGACGATATTCAACCTCAAGTTGGCCGTCTGACCACCCCGTTGAACAATGTAACATGCTATCTTTTCGAAGGGAACAGCTCACCTTCAGAAGAATGGAAATATACCATGCACTCCGAGCAATTCAGAATCTAGTTCGCGACGGTCGCGATGATACTCAATATTCTTTGGATACCATAGGAGATACCTGCATCGACTGGTCAAGATGGTTCGCAGTTGGGTCGAAGAAGCCAATTGAATGCGAAGAGAATGTTGTACTCGCTGGACACTCGTTCGGGGGAGCCACTGTTGTAGGTGTAGTTCGTCTCACTCACGACGTTGACTGACTGGAGCAGCTATCGATGCTCTCCGACGTATTCCCGGAAAATGAGCCTCCGATATCCGTTCAAAAAGTCCTAATCCTCGACCCCTGGCTTGAACCACTACCCTCTCCAGGTCCTTTACCCCACCAGGGATTCAAAGAAGAACGTTTCCCCAGCATATTGGTTATAAACTCGGAGAGGTTTACGCTCTGGAAAGACCACTTTGAGCGCTTGATGGAGGTTGGAAAGTCATGGACAGAGGGTCAGTGGGAGTTACTGACGATTGGTGCGTTCTGTTCCCATCAACGAATGATTGTGAATTTAACGCTTGAAAGTCCGATCCGAACACATCTCTTTCTCGGACTTTCCGATCTTGCCACTCATATCCAGCAAAGCAGCGCGATTGATTTCAGACAAGATACTACATATTTCCTTGGCATTCCTGGATGGCGATGGAAGCAGCATGACTGGTCCATTTGTGAAAAAGATGGAAACCAGAGTGATCGGTCAGCGAGCTGATGGTCGACCAAAACGACAGATAGTAGGGAATTCGTGCGATGTTATCTCGCACTAGAATAGCTCAGCGTCATAGATTAGATAACAGATGACTCGAATGAGTATCATTTTGGGCAACGCCCGACGGACTTGCTTTCAATGATCCTACCATGCCCGCACAGGACACCCCCGATATATTCACCTCTCTCTTCCAATCTATAGGGTTATCGAAATCCAAGGCCGCTGAAGCAGCTAAGAACGCGAAGAGTGCCACGATTCTGAGAAACCTCATCCTCTCTCACAATCTCGCCTCTGAGTCGGATCCTCTCGGGGAAAAGCGAGCCGTGCTGATTGCAGCGCTCGCTGTCCAGCTTGCTAAGGTGCCAAACGTCGACGATGCCCAGCAAGGCTACATCGTCAAAGCTATCTGTGAAGAGAAGCTCAAGTCAGTGGACCAAGTAAACGGTCTGTTATCTAGTTGTCGTGTTTCCTCCAGCCAGAGATTGATGGATGTTACGATTAGTTGCCGCCAGGTTTTTCGAGTCTCACTCGCTGCCAGTGAACGAGGTCGAATTCAACGAAACATGTGGCGTCGGTGAGTCGGTTTTACGATCTCTATGGTGCAACGTCAGGTTGTTCAACCGTTACATGATCAGGGTTCAGTATCACGTCGGATCAACTAGATGCCTTTGCCCACGAATACATCCAGTCAAACTCCGTGTCCGGGTGGACCAGCCTCGGAGCTGTCATCAGTGGGGTGAAGAATATCCCTTCTCTGCGATGGGCAAGCCCGCTCGAAATAAAGAATGCCGTCGAGCGTGTCTTCACGCAGACTTTTGGCGCCAAGGAGGCTGGAAAACCGAAAGCAAAGGTAAGGCGACATTGATGATATTCCGTGCTGTGTCATGATCCCATGACGATCGTCAGGAGTCGAAGAAGGACGCTGGCGTGTCGACCACTAGCGGAAAATCGGACAATACCGCCGCCCAAGTCTCGGACGCTGCGCATGGGGCCAAATCTAGGAAGGTGGTATTCGAGGAAGGTTTCCTCGGCGCGCTCCACAAACCAGGTGAAAACCCGCAAATAAAACCTGATCTTCGTGACAAACACTTGGCCGTGACCGGTGGTAGGGTTTATACGCGGTTCCCCCCAGAACCGAACGGGTATTTGCATATCGGCCATTGCAAAGCTATCTTTGTAAATTTTGGTTATGCCGCACACCACGGCGGGAGGACATACCTTCGCTTCGATGACACCAACCCCGAGAAAGAGGAAGCAAGATATTTTACAAGTATTATCGAAGTCGTTCGATGGCTTGGCTATGAGCCATGGAAGATCACCTACTCGAGCGACTATTTCGACCAACTGTATGAACTCGCCATCGAGCTAATTAAAAGAGACAAGGCATATGTTTGTCATTGCTCCCGTGCGTGAATGTCGTTTGATTTTCGACTTCTACTCATGGAGCTTGCTCAGAGGAGCAGATGAAGGCCGACAGGGGTGAAAAGGTTGCTGCTCCCCGAGCGTGTATACACAGGGATAGGCCGACCGAGGAATCCCTTGCAGAGTTTCAGAAGATGAAGGATGGCTTTTATCGTCCCAAAGAAGCGTTTCTGCGTATGAAGCAGGACCTGACGGATCCCAATCCTAAGATGTGGGACCTGACAGCTTATCGGGTCCTGGATGCGTCGCATCACCGTACGCGCGACAAATGGAAAATATACCCTACATACGACTACACCCACTGTCTCGTTGACAGTTTCGAGAACATATCGTGCGTCGTACATCCTGTTCTGCGTTTTCGAGAGTGAACTGAAGTGGCACATAGACATTCACTGTGCACCACGGAATTCGTGACTTCCCGCCAGTCGTATGAGTGGCTTTGCGACGTACTCGAAGTCTATAAGCCGAGGCAGTCCGAATTTGGGAGGTTGAATGTCACAGGAACGATTAACTCGAAACGCAAGATCCTGCAGCTCGTCAACCAAGGATTTGTTACAGGATGGGATGATCCAAGGCTTCACACTGTCATCGCACTTCGCCGTCGAGGGGTTCCCCCAGAAGCAATCCTGTCTTTTGTGAGCACCCTCGGGGTGTCTACAGCTGAGACAAACATCCAGATTGGTCGATTTGATCAGGCCGTCAGGCAATTTCTGGAGGGAACAGCACCGCGACTACTGATGGTACTGAGTCCCCTCAAGGTCACCATCGAGAACCTACCCGAAGACTATGTCCTCATGGTAGAGAAACCACTACATCCCAAAGTTCCCGAGCTTGGGACCTCCATCATTCCATTCACACGTACCATCTACATCGATGCCGATGATTTCAGGCTGGAGGACTCCAAAGACTACTTCCGGCTCACTCCAGGCAAGACCGTCGGTCTTTTCCAGGCACCACATCCTATCACATGCACGTCGTACAAGACAGATCCTACCACTGGCGAGGTAACAGAGCTTGTCTGTAGACTCGAGGAGAAAGGGACTACAAAACCGAAAACATATATCCAATGGGTCGCAGAACATGCACCGTCTGGTAGTCCTGTCCGTGTAGACGAAGCACGGATTTTCTACCCCCTGTTCAAGAGCGACAACCCGTTGGCTGCGGTGCCTGATTTCACAGCAGATATCAACCCGCATAGCCTGGAAGTTGCGAAAGGTGCCATGGTCGAGGTTGGTTTCTGGCCATTGGCAAGGGAGTCCATGAAGAACGCACTCGTAGATGCCAAGGTTCGCGCTGAGAAGTCAAAGGCCGACGGAGCCCAACAATTCTTGGATCCTGAGACTCCCGTGGTTACGCCTGAACAACTGGTTGGCAAGGAATGCATTCGCTTCCAGGGCCTACGTATTGCATACTTCTCCGTGGACTCAGATTCCCGCTTGTCAGCGCTGGATAACCCATCAAGTCCCAACGGCATGAATCAGGGTGATATCTTGGTACTCAACAGGATAGTCAGTTTGAAAGAGGACGCGGGCAAAGCAGCCTGATGATTTTGGAACCCAAGCTCATTCATGAGAGTAGAATATCGTTACGTGACGCTAGGCAGCTATAAGTGCGTGGAGCCCGTAGATCTCTCTTCGTACAGTATAATAGACGCTCGAGACATTACCCTCAAGTTCAACCTTTCCCCGTCCTGTCTTGCGAACTGCGACGGTTTCTTCGATGTTGTCTGTCGGCTGGTCTCGCCTGGCTCCGGCCCCGCAGATAAGAACACCTTCGCCAATTAGTTCCGCTGGTATCCCAATGGATGCAAGTCTGGCCTTGAGAGCTGTCAGTTTGAGCTCCCCAATCATGGTCGAACGTGGGAGCGGTCGTGCTAGCCTCGATCCAAGCACCCGACCACGAGCGACGTCAGTCCTGACATGCGCGTCGGACGGTATTGAAATTCCCGACGGCTCGAGAATTGGTATGGTGGAGCTGAAGTGGTTCACCACGCGTCCAGTCACGTAACCAACCTCATTGTCCTCGAACTGCCGGTATCAGTAGGTGAGTATGAATATATCACCCTAGGGCAACAAGCCATATTACGTACCCGCGACATCTTGACCGTAGTCAACAATTCATCGCTTAGTGAAATCGAGAAACTGTTGGTCTGTTGCCCAATTTGAACGCTCTCACCCACCCCGGGGGCATAGATGTCTCTGGTCATTGCGCGGATTTGTCCGCAGCTTTCGATAAGTGTTCTTGCTGCGTCCATGGAAGCATGCACCAATATCTATGAATGGTTTTAATACAAAGCCTGGTTTAGCGATATTTTACGTACCATTTTGCGAGGATTTACTTGCGGTACTATAGTTTTGACAGCACGACCATCATTGAGACCCTCCATATCAATAAAAAGGAGACGGCAGGCTAGTTGAATCTCGATCTCGGAAGATACACACTTGGAAGGAGGTTCTTGCACCACTGTCTGTAGACGGACCATCAAGTCGGGTACCTTGGAAGTGAAGAGAATTAGACCTTGGCTTCCTCCTCGGCCTGTTTCCGCTTCGCCTCCTTGGTTTCATCTGACTCTGCCTCCTGTTCAAAGACCTTACCTCGACGTAACCACATTCCAATATCAACGGTTTCGCCATATTCGTCAACTTTCCGCTTCTTTTCGACATAAGGGAACATGCGAAATCGATGTGTGTGACCCCCTGTGCTCTTGAAGAATGACGTGGCCTTGGAGACATTGCCTTTGAGATATATGTCGAACGATAGCAATGTTTTGGTTAGCCCGTCGTCCATGTCAAGTCCCCAGTCAGCATTGTCCTCCATCTTCTCCGCTTTTCGTCTGCGCGTGGAGGTCACCACCGCGGAGTCGCCGTCGGTCGTGTCCATCTGATCGTCATTCAACGCACGTTCGACTTCGTCCTCCTCGTCAGAATCGGACTCTTCGTCGGATTCATCTTCATCGGCCTCGAGCATGCGTTGATTACGGACGATGGCAGCTTGTTGTGCCGCTTCTTTTTCTTTGGTTGCACGCTCTTTGGCAAGATAGGATTCCAATTCTACACCTTGAAGAGGGACTTTTGAGTTCATCTGAGAGAGCTTGAGTGCCCAACGTTCAACTTGAAAAGATTGAAGGTACCCTCAGGTGAAGCGATCCATCCATCATGACGTTGCTTCCTATCTTGCCCTTATCCCAGGTGTCATCTCCTCTTTGAGAGCTGTTCCACCTATCAAAAAGCATGCGGGCGAGAGTCCCTTCTTCTCCTCTGCTCATGAGGAGTATGACATTGTCCGGGACCGCTGCAAAGTCAGCAAATAACGACCTAGAAGGTCCGTGAGAAAGAGATGCTGGTACGGCAAGAATGAGTTTTGGTTCTTTTGACGAATATTTCTGTACGAGTGCCTGTGGATTCAAGAAAAACCCGAGATATCTGAACGGAAGGTGAGTGCAATACAGGGGAGGATAAGTATTACCGTACTTGAACCGTAACGCGAAAGCGCCCAATGCTTCCTCATCTGCTTCGTCATCCGCTCGTCTTCGTTTAGGTGCCGTTTTACCGGAACCATCGACGCCGACATCTTCTTTGCTAACTGTACCACCAACCCATTCCATCATACTTCGGACAAATGTCAGCATTTCGCGCCCGTTGCGAGACAAAAGACATATGGGGTAGCGGAGGTCTGCATACTTCCAGTGCTGGTCGAGTAACACGAGCAACTCGAGTAACCGAGGACCGGCATCACAGGGCAACAGAAGAGAGCATCTGGACGACAATGTAGCGCCGATGGTATCTAAGGAGCGGAAGTCAGTTGCTCGTAGACGGAGGAGCTTGAGATTGAGGCATACCAATCATGGCCGCATCGCGATCTTTTCTTCGACTTGTTATGACGTTTGCCCGATCTGCGTCGGTTATGAAGAGATCGGGTCGAGCCAGTGGCTCGAAAATACCACCTGCAGAGGGGCGAAAGAGGACTGTGCCATCGAGATGACGCTCTCTCATGTGATTCATGTTGACTGCATAGACAATTGTACCGGCTGATGGGGAACGTATTTTCCATATCGTGCCGCCGAGTGTGTGTCCGGCAGAAAACGGCGTGATGGTGATACCTTGACATTTACCTGTACAGCACGCCAATTATTGTCATTATCATTACGGGAGTAGATACATGCGATTTAGGGTACGCCGAGACTAACCCTGGAGATGTGTGGGCTGTGAATACCTGAGCGTGTTGACGGCGTCGTAAGCCTCGTGGACTTGATTCACTGTGGCGATGTACTTTGGAGAAGAAGAGGAGAACGTTTGCGTGTCAGCGACGGTTGGTGACTCCCCGTCGGGAATGTCTTGTTCGTCACGGGTTCCTTCGACATCCTCGAGAGTGACGATACGTGCCATGGCCTGGACGGGGATGGTCGTGTATGCGGGCGCTTTGAGACCCCAGCGGGCGTAGGCGTAGGCGTAGAGGCCAGCATGGGCGAGATCGCCATGAGAGAGGAGGACGAGGTCGATTATGGACGCGCACTCTCGGAGGGCGGTACAGTAGGCGTCGGTGAGGTTTGGTCGTTCCGGAGACCAGTCTGGAGAGCCGCAGTCGAGGAGGACGTGTATGTCGTCGACCTGGAGGAGATACGCGAGGGGGACTTGGTTCTCGGCGCCGACTGCGCCTGCGAGTGGCCGGAACGTGATCATTGCCGCAGAGCTCGTTTGTTGCGCTCGCTCATTGACATAAACTAGCCGACCCCGTGGGAACTAAAATGATTAGATAAGCAACATGTGTTTTGTGGACCTTTTTTAACCCTCGGCCCATCTCTGTCTGGGCCACCACCCATCCTCGCCTCTCTCCAGTAAGTACTCGACGCGTCTTCTCGCGTATCCCCGCTCACCTTGCTCCCCTTCAAGCCAAATCTCCCTCAAATCATGCGTGAAGTCATCTCTGTCCACGTCGGCCAGGCCGGTGTCCAGATTGGAAATGCCTGCTGTATGTCGTCTCCACGCGTTCCACATTCATCTACCCTTGATCGGTGCTAATACCACCTCACAGGGGAACTCTACACCGTCGAACACGGCCTGAGTGTAATTCCATCCCTCGTTATCTTCTCCGCTGCTCGCTAACCCGACGCGCCTAGCCCGATGGTCGCCTCGTTGAAAGCTCCCCATCTTCTAGTGATGATGGCTTTAGCACATTCTTCTCCGAGACCTCTTCGGGAAAACACGTTCCTCGGTCACTTTACATCGACCTGGAGCCCAATGTGATTGACGAGGTCCGGACTGGCACCTACAGGAGTCTCTTCCACCCCGAGACTCTGGTCACGGGTAAAGAAGATGCCGCAAGCAACTGTATGTCGATCATCTTTTATGTGTTACTTGTCTCATCTTATTCACTCAAGATGCTCGTGGTCACTACACGATTGGCAAGGAGCAGATTGACAATGTCATGGACAAAGTTCGTCGGCTCGCCGATAACTGTGCTGGTCTGCAGGGCTTCTTCGTGTTCCACTCCTTTGGTGGTGGCACCGGATCGGGTTTTGGTGCTCTCATTCTTGAGCGTCTCTCCACCGATTACGGTAAAAAGTCAAAGTTGGAGTTCAGCGTGTACCCTGCTCCTACGATGGCAAACTCTGTCGTTGAGCCTTACAACTCCGTCTTGACGACCCACACGACCCTTGAGCACTCCGACTGTTCTTTTATGGTTGGTTGGAACATCACGTATATGTACGCGGTGCGCTTACTTGCATCTGGTTCAATTAGGTCGATAACGAGGCAATTTACGACATCTGCAAGCGGAACCTAAATATCACGTCTCCGAGCTTTACCAACCTGAATCGCCTGATTGCTCAGGTTGTCTCATCAATCACGGCCTCTTTACGCTTCGATGGATCCCTCAACGTCGATCTCAACGAATTCCAGACCAACTTGGTTCCGTAAGTCTTCCATGGCACATTCTATTGTAGTACCTCACCCGAGTGTACCATAGTTTCCCTCGTATTCACTTCCCACTGGCCACTTTCGCTCCCATTATCTCTGCAGAGAAAGCCCATCACGAACAAAACTCGGTTGCGGACATGACGTTTTCGTGTTTCGAGACTGGCAACCAGATGGTCAAGTGTGATCCCCGTGAGGGCAAATACAGTACGTCAACTTATGTCCCCTGTTAGTCATTTATTGAGCCAGTTACTAGTGGCCTGTGCACTGCTCTACCGTGGTGATGTCGTTCCCAAGGACGTCAACGCGGCTGTTAGCATCATCAAGACCCGCCGGACCATTCAATTTGTGGACTGGTGCCCCACAGGCTTCAAGCTCGGTATCTGCAATGAGCCACCCGCTCACATCCCCGGCGGTGATCTTGCCAAAGTATCCCGCAGCATGTGCATGTTATCGAACACGACGGCCATCTCGACTGCGTGGAGCCGTCTTGACCACAAGTTCGATCTCCTCTACTCCAAGCGTGCCTTTGTCCACTGGTATGTTGGTGAGGGTATGGAGGAGGGCGAGTTCTCTGAAGCGCGTGAAGACCTTGCCGCGCTCGAAAAGGACTACGAGGAGGTTGGGATAGACTCTGCGGACGTCGAGGAGGGTGGAGAGTACTAGATTCGCGACATTTTTGCACGTTGACCTTCCGCATGATTTCCTTTATATGAAGCTAGTGGTCATTATAATTTGTTTCCGGTACCTTGATGATCTTTACGAAATGCCATTGTTGGAACACGATTTTTCTCGTCTGGATGTTGGCTGAGGAATGTTTGATGATTCACAACTGGTCACCTATACTCACCTTTGGACTGTTTCTGTTACCTTGCTGAATGACGGGTGGGTTCATCACCCCGTCTTTGCAGACTTTCCTCACCGTCATGGTCAATATCTATGTCCGCAGAGAATACAGCGATAATCAATGGATCCGTGGATTAGAAATCTCGCCGGAGGATATTGAGAGTGTTCTCTCTTCGGCCTCTCAAGTGGCTTCGCTTTGCAATTTGCCTTTCCTGTTCTTGGTGCCAAAGGTGATCTTTTCGATGCTCCTCAGGGGGCCTGATCGCAACATCGTCAATTACGACACTGTCTCGGTCACCGACCTTGCCGAACGTTATTATTTCTTCTCTGACGGTAATCCCCTCATGTCTCCAGTCATCCTTTACTGACATTGTAGGTGCATTCAAACAGGAGGCTACCATCTCGTCGATCCCAGGGGGCTAGCTGACCAGATCACTACATTTACTGTTTCTACTCCACATCGCCACGATTTTTGTCACTATGTTGCTCAGCGTGATAATAATCTCACATTATCCCACATACCAAGGGTAATCAGGTATTGTTCTCAATTTTGTTGCAGATATATACTTGGCTCTCATAAATTTTTGGCTAGTACATCCACCTCGTCATTTCATATCGTAGGAGTTTATATGAAGATCAACAAGTCGACCTTTGAAGTGACCTCAATATTGATTCTCCTGAGAACGGGATGTTTCTAAACACCGAACTTCATAGTCGATTTGGCCGGGGAGCGAGTGCATTTTTGAAGGTATGTAAGTCGTCTTGGTTATTGTCTTCTGATACGAAGTGACTGCTTTTTCTAGACTCTCAACTTTGCCCTAGACCCCAAGGGTGGAGCCTGGCGAAACACCCGCTTTACGCACGACAATCCAACACATTGAACCGTGGGACTCGGAGGACCTGTACCCCATTCCGCAGCGAGATGTCCGAGTCGACTGGGCTGTTCAGGATGCACCTCCGAGCATACTCCTCGATTACATGTATGGGGTCGCTGTTATCCAACGTTGGGCCACCACAGACATCGAGGATTTGCTAAAGAAGCACCAAGAGACTTATTACAAGACACACCCTCTATCCCTAAAGACGATGACGATGTTCAACCAGATGACAATGATGAACCGGATAACTCAGCTGACGAGTACGTGCCTTCGCAGACTATACACCACCGTGGAATCCATCAGACGCGCACGGAGGCAGCACACTGTCGGGCTATCGATACTGCCTTTGCTTTCTCTATGCTTGTCGGGGGTTACCTGGAACAACCATCGATATGATACTTCAGAAAGTTAACAGGAAGAAGTTGAAATGCGTTCACGTCA
Organism: Boletus insuetus; assembly: GCA_038093095.1. Classification (NCBI taxonomy): domain Eukaryota; kingdom Fungi; phylum Basidiomycota; class Agaricomycetes; order Boletales; family Boletaceae; genus Boletus; species Boletus insuetus. The sequence continues at coordinate 26,580 of JBBPRQ010000002.1, read as the reverse complement.
AGTGGTGAGAGAGAAGGTTCAAGGGTAGTTGGAAACGAGTGAGTAATTGCCACTATCTCATGAGTCTGATAGCGGTCGAGGTTATTTTAGACTCTGCGGAGGGTGGAGAGTACTAGAGTCGCAACAATTTTGCACGTTGACCTTCCGCATGATTTCCTTTATACGAAGCTAGTGGTCATTATAATTTGTTTCCGGTACCGTTGATGATCTTTACGAAATGCCATTGTTGGGATACGATTTTTCTCGTCTGGATGTTGGCTGAGGAATGTTGATGCATTCACAACTAGTCACCACGAGTATTTACTCGTACAGTAGTCGAAAATATTGCAAGTCAGAACCGACGATATTTCCAAAAGAAGAAATGTTTATCACAATTTTTGCTAGTGGATCAACGACACATTCATCCTTTCCCTCACGACCATCCGCCATTTAGCTTTTCACCATGCGCGAAGTCATCTCTCTCCATGTCGGTCAAGCTGGCGTTCAAATTGGCAATGCATGCTGTGAGTTATACGATACGGTTGTTAGTCACCTGAACTGACAAGTGCCGATGCTGCAGGGGAGCTCTACACCTTGGAGCACGGTTTGAACGTACGCTGCTCTTTGTTTCTGTTCTAGGACGCACTCTAATCCTGTTTTCAGCCTGACGGTCGTATTGCGGACCCCAGCGCAAGCACTGATCAGGGTTTTTCTACGTTCTTTTCCGAAACTGGTTCTGGGAAACATGTGCCCCGTTCCCTTTACATTGATTTGGAGCCCGGTGTCGTGGACGAGGTCAAGACGGGTCCCTACAGGTCACTCTTTCACCCTGAGACAATGATCACTGGCAAGGAGGATGCTGCGAACAACTGTAAGCCCATCTATCTCATGTATCACTGCACGTAAATTGCTCATCATTCCTCGATCGCCGTCCCCCCGCAGATGCCCGTGGTCACTACACCATAGGGAAGGAACTCATTGACCCCGTCATGGATAAACTGCGCCGCCTCGCCGACAATTGCTCAGGTCTGCAAGGCTTCTTCGTTTTCCATTCCTTTGGTGGCGGCACTGGGTCGGGTTTTGGTGCGCTTCTGCTGGAAAGGCTCTCAGCCGACTACGGAAAAAAATCCAAGCTGGAGTTTTGCGTATACCCTGCCCCACAGCTCTCTAGCTCCGTCGTCGAACCGTACAACTCCGTTCTCACGACGCATACGACTCTTGAGCATTCAGACTGCTCTTTTATGGTAAATTTCAAACCAGAATACGCGTTGATTGACGTTCTAATGTATTTCCGAGTCAGGTTGATAACGAGGCCATCTACTCTATCTGCAAAAAGAACCTGGGCGTCGCGCAACCCAGTTTCATCAATCTAAACCGTCTCATTGCGCAGGTCGTTTCTTCAATCACTGCTTCTCTACGGTTCGACGGCTCCTTGAACGTTGACCTAACAGAGTTCCAGACCAACTTGGTTCCGTGAGTGACAAGGTTGCTGACATTTCTTTCTTTGTCCTAATAAAACCAAAACTCTCTAGTTTCCCGCGTATTCATTTCCCGCTTGCTACTTACGCGCCGTTGCTTTCCGCTGAGAAGGCTACTCACGAGCAGAACTCGGTGAATGAGATGACTTTCTCTTGCTTCGAAAACGGACATCAGATGGTAGTGTCGTTTACCGGGATGATAGCATTCACGTGTTGACCTTGATCCTCCTAGGTGAAATGTGACCCCAAGGAGGGCAAATATAGTATGCCGTCAACTTAATTACACGTATCAACATGCTGACCCTCCCGATAGTGGCGTGTGCCCTCTTGTACCGTGGGGACGTCGTTCCAAAGGACGTCCAGGCAGCCGTAGCCACCATAAAGACAAAGAAGACCATTCAGTTTGTCGACTGGTGTCCCACCGGGTTCAAGCTCGGTATTTGCAATGAACCTCCGGCCTACATCCCCACTGGTGACCTTGCAAAGACAAGTCGCAGTCTCTGCATGCTCTCAAAGTGAGTTCTTAGAATCCTAGGGCCTGACATCAGCTGACGCGTGATCCAGCACCACTGCCATATCTGTTGCGTGGAGTCGCCTTGGTGAGTCATTAGAATCAAAGCAGTAGCGTCCCTCAGTATTGATGCCATCCCAGACTACAAATTTGATTTGATGTATTCGAAACGTGCTTTCGTCCACTGGTATGTTGGTGAAGGAATGGAAGAGGTACGCTGTCTTTTCTCCGCACTTCAAAGTCCTCACCCTTGTCGTAGGGTGAATTCTCAGAGGCAAGGGAGGATCTTGCTGCATTGGAAAAGGACTACGAAGAGGTTGGCACCGATTCGGCAGACGCTGAAGAAGGCGCCGAGTATTAGGCGAGCCGCTCCTTCCCATCGATATATTATCTTGGATTTAGGTAAGATATTGACTTGCCTACTCTCCACCAAGATTATATGCCTTGGATTCTCCAGTCTATCGGTCTCTGTACCATCTTGGGTATATATATAGTCTATCCTAAACCAACTTGATGGTAATCTCCACGCCAAGAGCATTGTCAACGAGCATCATTGAAACACTGTCCCGATGTCAGCACTTAAACAATAGGTTCAGATGATATCTACCTGGATAAGTTCGGCACTAGGTAGAAGTAACCTTGGCGCGCTCCTTCAGCGGCCTTTAACATCTGTTCCCTTGAGTGGGTAGTCAACAGGCCGATTACTCTTGACCCAGCGGCCAAGCCGCTTATAACACCAGCAGGTGCATCCTCTACAACAATGCCTCATTATAAAATATGGGTATGACCTAGCTCGGAAAGTGGGGTTACTTACAGTCGGTAGCCCTGACACCGCACCTAGCGGCCCCCTCCAGGTATGGTTCTGGGCTTGCGGATGGTTATGCATGCCGATGAGCAAGAAATGGGGCATTTACTGTGGTTTCCCTTTGTGAACGTCATCCGCTGTTACAAAGTTATGGGGATAATCTATGTTTGCTGCGTCCAAGGCAGCAGTAGCATACACTCTGGTCGCGGACGTGCAAATCGTCCACTGTTGGTTCGGTTTACCCTTGGCGGGCGACAGCTGTAGGTAAAGTAAGTGGCTGATTGAAAGAGCTGCATGATAAGTATCTCACATTGTCAAAGATTGAACGTACGCCAGGAAGCATCTTGATGCCATCCTCTGCAGACTCGATGATAGCCCGCTCGAACCGTTCGGCTTCATCCTAATAAAGTACTAACGATCAGAAAAACATGGACACATGCAATTGAAAGCCAAAAGACCTTGAGCGACTCCGGATCGGTGATACCACACCACTTTGCGAGGTTATCTATGGTCCTGACGCCATGCGAGCCTGCAAAAGACCGACTAGGACGGTGGTGTGGTTGTACTGAAAAGTGGAATAGTTACTATGAAGGATCGTCTTCACGTCGAGCCCAGGGTACGTCTTTGCAAACGTTTCCCAGGCGCCGATGACACCGGTGGTCGAATCGACCAGCGTGCCATCCATATCAAACAATCTGGGGGCGATGAGCCACCGCGTATGTGGGATGCGACAGCGACTCACACGGCGGCTACCTGGAACGTGACCTCGGGCATCGTGCTAGCTGATGGTGGTAGAGACCAGGACGCGGGCTCGCTCGGAGACGGGTGTCCATAGCTGGCTACATATGTACACGAAACGTGTTTGGATTCCGATGTCAAACAACCGGGCACCCCTGGACCCGCAAGCATCCGAACTCCAAGAAGAAACTGCGAGCGTAAATGAACCGTGGAACTAATCGGTACATGTAGATGACGATCGTGTAAAGTACAAAAGGTCTTTGTTGTTTCGCCCCTCTCTAACCTGCTCATTGTCCATCCGAATATGGACAGTAGCATACACTGTCAATGATGCCGCCCCGACGTCGTCAACAGTACACCCAAGAAAGCATCGACCAGCAACTTCAGCAGATACATCTCCTCGATGCATCGTCCTCCTCCGAGAACCTGGAACAGCTTGGTCCCATTATCAAGCAAATCCATGCAAACCGACAGCAGGAAATCTATCTGCGCAACCTTCAAGGGCTCATCGAGGCAAAGGACACAGAAATAGAAGGCATCTGCACAGAAAACTATCAGGAGTTCATTTCCTCGATCTCTACACTTTTCACAATCAAGTCATACACCACCAACCTCCGCGAGAAGATCGCAACCTTGGATGAAAACGTCGGACACCTGGGAAAGGGACTCGTCGAAAAGAAGAGGACTTTGCTGCAAACAAAGAAGACGGCTTCAAATCTCGACGAAACTATCGACACGTTTCAGGCTTGCTTAAAACTCCTCGACGTCATTGACCGTATTGGCGACATGATCAAGCAAGGCAGGTTTTGGAGTGCCCTGCGAGTGAGTCATGCAGAAATTATCCGGCTTCCTCAGGCTGAACTGTTACTCTCTCAAGTCTCTGGAAGACATTCAGACCATGCCGTTGACATCGTTGTCGCAAACCCCGTTGTACCAGCATATATTATCTTCCTTGCCCTCGCTTCGGGTCCAGATACAAAATGCTGTCACTGCATCCATGAAACAGTGGCTACTTGAGATCAGAAATGTTACGGCTACAGTGGGAAGGTCAGCCATGGAGAACATGGACGCGCGTACGCGAAAGTGGAAAGCCCGACGTGAAAGGGACCCAATGCTGAGATCAAGTCGCGTGGGCAGTGCAGTGGAAATGGTCACATATGAAAGGACTGACAGTAAGTCCCAGCTGTGCCAGATTGATCACTGGTTTTGAATTGTCACGATCTACAGATAATGTATTTGACAAGGACAACGTTAAGGTTGATTTTCAACCGCTGTACCAATGCGTCCACATCTATATCTCGTTGGATTCGCTCGATGAACTTCGTACCTCGTACCAAGCTGATCGCAAGGCTCGCCAATTCTATCTTCATTCGTGAACGCAGTTGACCCTCTACTCAGGCCCAGTCGGACCTTATTCTTCCAACACCACTCTCTTTATCCTCCCTTCCTGCCCTTTTGGAAGAAATATGCGGTTTCTTCATCATAGAATCTTATGTACTGGAAACTACTTCTGGTTTCCGCTCGGAAAGAGAAGTCGAGGAGCTTTGGGATGGGGTTGTGTCTCGATTGTCTTCAGCTATTGGCTCCGCCTTGGTGGAGCAAAGAGATCCTGACGCATTTTTGAGAGTCAAGGAATGTCTAACAGCATTTGTCATGACACTCGAGGTGATTGAGCGTCCTCTGCTTTGCCGTAACACCAATAACCTCCTTGCACAGTCCTATTCTTATTCAACACATTCCCTCCATTCTCTAACACTCGCTTTGTTCGAGAAATACACAGGTCTACTCGAAACTGAGTCTGGTCGGAAATTGGATTTGGTACGTTTCATATGTATTTATCTCGTATTTGTCTCGAGGAAGTCGTCTTCTAGATTGTGCTCAAAGACGACTACTTGCCAATGTATATCACTACGTCGTCCGAACAGGAGTCTGTGATCAACAGTGTATGGCTGAGCGCTTCTGAAAAGGAGAACCTTACCCAGTAATGCCGGGCTCACTTCGATGAGTGGAGATGTATTTACCATTTCCAGGAGCGCAATACCTCTCACTCTGCCCTGGTCCCAATGCTTTTACCTCTGTTGTCAACACGTAGGCCTGCTTCATTCATGTCGTGGGGCACTTATAACATTCACAGATACGAGCCTTCATTCAACGGTTTTATCAGTTTGTCGAGGGCGTGTCGCAACACCACAGCAACATTGATGATCTCCTGAGTCGGGTAAGACTGATCACCTCGCCCTGACCCACCTTACAAGCGTTACCCTCTAGTCACTTGATAAGCTTCTGTCGAACCACATAAGCGACAGCATAAACAAACGGCTTCAAAGCACATCGGCTCTCTCGCAGATTGTACAAATTGTAACCAACTTGGAGTATTTTGAAGTAGCTTGCACTGAGCTAGGGCAATCGCTTACCAACCTCAGGTGGTTCTTGCCAGTTTGCCGAAGTGTTCTCGGGTACTCACCCTCCATAGGTCGACGCAACGAGGGGGAACGATCCGTCTCACATTGTCACCCTTCTCAGAGCCCTTCCAAAGATCTCGGATTCGGATCACAGCTCTTATTACTTCAAAGCTGGACGACTTTTTTGATCTATCTGAATATGACTGGACACCACAAACCCGCGAAGACATGCCGAGCATGTATCTCTACGAGCTCGTGAGCTGGCTCACGACCGTCGTGGATTCTCTTGCGCTCAAGGATGCCTACAAGGATGATGCCTACAAGGGTGCTGTAGGGTACATCGCTGAGTGTTTTATGGTACCACATTCTCTTGGTAACGGTCTCTTCACTGATTGAACGCGACGTAGAATTTCATGATTGGTCCAAAAGTCCCAGCGATGAACGAAAACGCAGTTGCCAATATGGTGACCGACATGACATTTCTGGAAGGTGAAATTACAAGGATAGGACGAGAGTACCTCAACTCATCGTTCACCGAGTTGCACTCCGTAAGTACTGTGGTCCCGTAATTATCTTCTGTTCTGACAATGCTTGCAGATGGCCAAGATTATCCTCACAGACACAGTGCAGGATTATATGAACGCAAGTGTTCGACAAGCATCTTATAGCGAAGTCAAGCCCAAGAGACTACAAGCACTTTTAGAAAAACTCGCCAGGTATGGGACCACTCGTCGTGACAATCCTTCCAAGGAGAAAGGTGAGAGACGCAGGAGAGAGGCGGAGACATTGAATAGGATGAGTCTTACATATACCTAAGCAGCCTTTAGTTGAGCAATCACACATTATGGTATGAACATCTATAGCATAGTTCCAAAGAGGCAACAGCGCAGTTGTTTGCATATATTAAAGAGGCGTGGGAAGTTTGGGAAGGTCCCGAGTAACAAGACGTTTAATAGTAAAACGGTGTATCATTCAACGTCGTGAGGGAAGGTGACAAGTCAAGTGAACCATACGGAACCAACTCGGAAGGATCTACTCTGGCTCATCACCTCCGTTTGTTGATGTTGGTCGCCAACCACTCGAGACCCTCGTACAGCCCATCACCAGATGTGGCGCAAGCAGCCTGGAATGGTTCCACGTCAACAATCTGAGTCACGGTCACATCACTCCGGATGGGTTCACAGACCTGAATATACCACGTTCTCTGTCTAAGGGCTTGAAGACCAAGTTTATCGGTGATTTCAGCGGCATTCATGGCGTTGGGAAGATCTTGCTTGTTGGCAAAGACGAGAAGAAGGGCATCCCGAAGTTCATCCTCGTTCAGCATCCGTTGAAGTTCTTCGCGAGCCTCCGAGACACGTTCCCGATCATTCGAGTCAACCACGAAGATGATTCCCTGCGTGTTTTGGAAATCTAAAGTAGAAGGTTGAGTAAAAAGTGCACAATATGAAATTTTGACAACATACAGTGCCTCCAGAGAGGGCGGATCTTATCCTGTCCTCCAACATCCCACACGGTGAACGATATGTTCTTGTACTCGACAGTCTCAACGTTGAAGCCTATAAATTGTAAGAAAATCAAGCTCAAGGCATTCGGTCATGTGCCTACCAATCGTAGGAATCGTAGTCACAATCTCGCCGAGCTTAAGCTTATAGAGGATGGTAGTTTTACCAGCGGCGTCGAGGCCGACCTACAACGACGAGTTAATAAAATAGTCCGGGGCAAAGGGTACTGCACTCCTGTACCATCAAAATACCTAGAGAAAACAGCAACGTCAGTTGGAGCGAGTAAGACACTTGCTAACTATTATACTTACGCATCTCCTTGTTTTTGAACAAAGTGGAGAGTAGACGCGAGACCGAGAGACCCATTGTATATTGCGACGACGACGACGAAAGACGAGTGGTTTGTCGAGTTGTAAGCTGGAGGTCAAGAGCAAGTTTTGCTGTTTGGCAGGTAACCTGTGAGAACAGCCTTTCGAACTCCGCCAGTGGCTACGCTGACAAGCCCGATTTACAAGTTTAATAGAAATTTCGCCAGGCTTTAATATCTGCGTTACAAGCCCCACGTACTTGTACACATCATAGTCTACGTGTTCCATACTGCGGAAATTCGGTGTGCGTCGTTCCCGGTCAACGATAATTTCCCGCAGTTGTGAAGTGTAATATTAGTGGATGGTCACACCGGCTTTTAAGCTAACTATAAGTAGAGAGATAGCTATGCCCTCAGGCTCCCCTGATGAGGACGGGATGATAACAATGCTCGGTCCTTGCTGTGCACGGACTCTGCAAGTTGAGTGAAAGTATTGATGACTGCGGCCTTCATTTGCACGTGGACAACTGGATTCGCGAGCCAAAGATAAGATCTGCATCTTAGATTCTTTCATCAGATACAGGCAGTTCACTAAAATCTATCCGATGAGAGGGGAAAGTCTTGTCTATTGCGAACCAAGAAAAAGAGAAATATGATGCAAATGAAATGATACTGGTACGGGTGTGAATGCGAACGTGGAAAGATGAAGCTAATGCAGGGACTAATGTAAGAAACGACAGCGAAAACAGTGCGAAAACAGTGACAGAAGTAGAGAATACAACATTCTATGCAAAACAATTATGGCGCGATAGTTGCATTCGTACAGTAAGTGAGCCGGTACATTGGCACAAAATGCGCCAAACTTTTGGCGTTCGGTTATCAACTAGAATGGACCGGATTAAGTTTGCCCTGCCAGATGGGCAGCCAATTTTTGGCACCACCCAACATAGTACGGACAGGCTGGGCTTGGTTGATATCGGCAGAGCTCAAACAGGACAAGTTGTTCATGGAATCCGGCGTTAAACCAGACTTGCTCTCGTGCTGTAAGATAGCTCCCATCAGAAACGGGAGATGGACAACACGGCAAGAATAAACCTTGTCTAACTGCCGACATCGCTTGCGTAGCATCAATTCGGCGCGTACACATCACTATGGTGTGTCAGAACAATCCCGGAACATGCTGGTCAGGGCGGCTTACGATACGCAGCGACTACGGTTGCACTCCGAGTCAGACCTTGGTTACAATGCACAAGGACGACGCCTCCAGCCGCTATGGCTTGCTCGATGAACTGACACGCGGTGGGAAGCCAAATCAAGAGATCGGCGAAGTCGACATCCTCAACAGGAATTCGCAGATGTGCTATACCAGATTCGGGTATCTCTGCGGGGATTGCATCGTCGCAAACGGATACAATATGAGTAATCCGGCGTTCTGTTATCGACCGTGGTGATCTGGCCGCATGGATGCTAGAAATGCAAGTAGATCAGGAAATGGTACGTCATGAGGATAATAAGCGTCATACTTTCCGAGATACAGCCTTCCTGGTATGATGGTATCGACGTTCTTCCATCCCATTGTCCCTGGCTGAGGAGTCTGGAATTCCTGTTAGAATTTCCGACATGATACCTCGATACATTGTTGGTTTTGTAGTTTCGGAAATGCTCCAGCGTTTAAGCAGCGGCAGGCGACTCGGAGGATCAAGTAACCGTACGCCCCAGTACTTGCGAGTAGAGGCTAGTCGATGATGTTCAATGGCGGTGTGCAGAAATCGCATTGTCACAGCCAGAAGGACCCGCTGAGGACGAGAGTGAAAATGCGGTGCCCCAGACGGAGTCCTGGAAAAGGAAAGGCGCGATCACCGCCACCGACGTGGGGAACGTGACGCAATTGAGGACGGTCACTGTAACTTTTCAGAAACCAAAGGTCAGGTCGTAGGAGAAACATGTCCCGTATGTCCTGTATCCGAGGAGAAATGCTCAGCTAACCCTGTGCTATCTCGTTCTACGAAGCCATTTTTGGGAAAGTTGGGTGCTCAATTTCCCAGCGAATACCATAAACGGCAGCTCTAAATGAGACGCGCCCACGGTCGTTGCCGGATGTCCGAGTAGCCGTACCCGAAGCTAAACCACCTAACCTGTTGGAGAACTAGCGTGTAAGCTTGACGTGCATCCCCTGGGGCCTGTGCAGTGACATCGACGATTTCTAAGTAAAACGCAGCGTACCTTTGTCTGTCTCCACCTGCATTGCCGCCACGCCGGACCGTCGTGGGATATACCCGCTGAGCGGTAATACAGCAAGCAGAATAGCTACAACAGCAGTTTGTTGCGCACTGAATCGACTTGTCTCTTCCTGTCTCAAAAAAACTTGGTGACTTCCATGCCAATTGCCGGCTCTCCGAGGAGGGATCTCGCTAAACGAGGACCATGCCCCGAACACGCCTTTACCACGTTGCTAAACAGTGCTCTCCATGAGGCGTATGGGAGCATAACGAGGGTGTCGGGATACCGGGCACTAGTGCCTTGAACGTGGAACGTGCCCGCAAGTCAGACAGCTGCGTGCACACTGCATCTGCATAGTGGGGTGTGGTGGACGGAAAAACGTGGCCACCTGGAGCTCTCTAGGCGTCATTGTAATTGTTCGTCGCGACGTCGGAGATAATACCACCACACGGAAAAGGTATGCACCACGAGTGAGCTGGCAGGTCCACGTAAAGGTCTAGGAGGTCCATAAATATGTTCTATGGCCTCATCGATCATAGTACCAAACTAATCGCCACATCCAATTTCCTACTGGCTACCAGACGATATATTGCCTTTGCATTGGATACATCCAAGGATGCTTCAAATCGAGTGGAAGACTTCTGTAAGTCGATCTTTGGCAATCCTCTGTCTACCGTTTCTTGATTCCGGAAAGCTTTATCACTCAGATGGCCGGCGGCGCAGTCGTCCAAAGCCATCGACAGTACACGGCTGGCTCGTGAAGTGGCGCGCTACGTTCAGTGGCAACGAATGCCTTCGAAAGGAAGGCATACGCGAGATGCGAGAAGCCAAAGCCGTACGAGAGTTGAAGCAGCAGAAAAAAGCTGCTCGGCAGGCTAAGGCAGAGGTGTCCAAGTCTTTCTTCTCTCTTTGGCCAATCTCACTTGGCAAGAGGCGCCGACCACAGACGCAAAAAGGGCTGTCTCGTGTTTCTCAGCAGTCTTCTGCCAAATGTCCGAGTCGCAAAAATACTCGGCATCTGACTTCCCCAACCCACTCGCCAAGACCTACCCCTGCCAACAGCCGGCGATCTAGTCGTAACCGCGAGGGAACTAGTGACAGTACTCTACGCAACTCGCGAAAAGCTTCCTACAGCGGTCGCAGGGACGTTGTTCGAGCTGTACAGAGGAAGCGGTGATCCGCCGGATTAGCCTATCCACTGGCGTTGCATATTTATTATCTGCCAGTGCAGGACACTATTTATGCAAACGGATAATTTGCATCCTACTACATATACTTCGAGTCGGAAATTTATACCACGTAACGCATAGATCACTACGAACGATGGCCGACCCATAATAGATATGGCGGGAGTCAACGCAATAGCAACGTGCTGATGAATTGAGATCAGGCAAAGTGAGAGCAGAAAGACTCTTTGCGTAGCAATATGGTTGTTTAATTGTCTCCTGTACTGGTGATCATTTGGGTTTTCTTCTTCCTACGCCTTTTCCGTTTCTTCCTGGTATTGTTCAATTTACTGGTGTCACCGGGTTTATCGGCGCATTCCGGTGGGCCGTCGAGATTTAGCAATGGGATGCTAAGCGGCTTAGCTTTCTCAGGTAAATTAGTATGCACTCGACTGGACTTTGGGGTTGTTGGGTCTCCCGGAACCGGAACTTGTAGAGTCCAGAGAAGAATGAGGTAAATGCGTGGATTTCAGGGAATATTCTAAGCGCACCGGATGTTTCCCGGGACGGTTTCATAAGTGAAGGGACAGTTTGGGCAGTGAGGGTCTGTGAAAACGTGGTCCGGACAGGTAACCCCACAGGCGACGAGGAGACTGGCGTCGCTGACCATCCCCCTTCAGTCATGTGGGATTGCTGATTGCCCAGCCCCGTGCGCTGCTTTTCTTTCTCAGAAGACGAATCTAACAGAGTTCAATTACTATGCTGTATTGAAGCGGAAATGGATAGCCCTGACTGTGTCTTGCGGGCTCCCCAAAGGCCTTCAGCAAGGAAACCGGGTTTGTAGAGACATCCTCAACTGAGGGATACGGATTGGCTGTCGACTCGTCTTTTCTTTTCTTCTTGCTGCCCTCATGTCCAAAAGGGTCTGCCTTCGTCTTCCGCTTAGTCGGTCTTCCTTTATGCTCCTCATCGTCTGACTTCAAAGAATTTTGCGGTTGTGATTCCACAACACTTTCGTGTTTTGCTCTGTTCTTCCCCAGTCTACGCGTGAGTTTGGAGACCTCATGAGACATTGGTGGTCCCATAGGGATAGATGCGCCAACACCCAACCTGTACAGATTTTTGTTTTGTAAGTCCATGCACAGAAAATGTTATCAGATACCTTGGTGGCCGACGTAGTTCTTCCTCGAGTATTTGTGTTGCATTCGTACCACTAGACCTAAGTTGTGCGAAGTGAGTAGGTTTTATCCAAGACGTGACTAGATTTTGTGCAAAAGACATAGACATGTCAATCTGAGCCTGCAGACTTTCCACGTCGATATCATCTTCGACAACCATTATCAGTGGGGGTCTTGGCAGCATGGAAAACAGATTGAAATAGAGTCGGCACATTCGGTTCACGGTGCATTTTCTCACGTCTTGCCTCAGCTGACTCTGCCAACACCCTTCTTCGAGTTCCTGTCCTGACCGCCATGGCGAACAAACGGAAAAGGGAGGATCCAAGTGATTCCGATTCAGACGAAATAACACCAGGAAAACAAATTCTTCCGGTCGCGAACCTACCATACAACTTTGATCAAGAGCCGCAGGATGGCATGCAATACTTGTTCTTAGTTAGGTATCGCCTCCTTTACCGCGTATCCTTTGCATGGACTAAGCTCGTAGACGAGATGCACGTCGGTTACCTCACGTTACCAGAGTGTACAACCCATATGAAGTGTCCGAGAAAAAGGTCACGCCCACATTGGCTCCCTTATCCACTAATGTCCTTCCTCGCGAAGAGTGGAAGATCGCGTTTCAGACGCATTTTTCCAACCTGAGGAAGGCACGTGTGTTTCTCAGTCGATATAACACATCTATTCATATAGCGTAGAACCTGACCCAGGCAACAATTCACGTCGACCAGGATCAGCCAGATCCAAGAGGGAGGGTAATTCCAGAGAAGAAAGACAGGGATGCGTGGTGGAAATTCCTTGCTGGCTGTCCCGAGTCTGCATGGTATCCAAGGGAACGATCTGTACGGAAGAAACTCGACATGACACCTCGCACGCGAGCATTCGCTGACCCTGCTGGGGTTGTACATTCTCAGGATGCGACGACCCTCCTTGACGTGCAGTCAGGGACTGAACCTTCTCACTTCCAGATCGCTTGTCTTGACGCCTTGCCACGGAATGTTCCACAACAGCCGAGCTCCCTTGACCATCTTCAAACTGTGGAACCGACGAATTCAATGACATTCGCGGCTGACTTTTCGATATTGTCCGAAAAAGTTGGAGAAGAGCACATTAAGCAACTTTCACCTCCAGAAGTTACACCGAGTCATCTACGGGAAATCGATCATGTGTGGCATCTGCTTATTCACTTTATTATTATTTTTAATCCTTTGCCACAGCGAATGTCAATGCACCTGCTGATGTACTTTACACATTGGATAAATGTCCATCTGCAGAATCCCAGCGACCCAATGGCAAGCATCTCAGTTAGCCATGGACGGTGGATTTTTGCGCTCCTTGCCAAAGTAGAGGATCAGTTATCTGCCAACGAGATGAACCTCCTACGCAATCTCGCGCGTGCCTGTCTCGGGCTCATTCAGAGGTATAGAGGCGAGCATGCAAAGGACAGCGCAGCGCCTGCAGGGATTTCAAATCTTACGCTCATGGAAAACGCGACGAACATGTCGGAAGCATCGTGCTGGATGATCTTCGCTGCTGTTGCAGGGCATTGGGGTCAAAGGGACCTTTGGGCTGATGCAGAGACCGGATTGTCCAGTTGCTCATTGTCTGTGGGTCCGATGCTTCTGGCTAGTGGAGCTGCATCGCTGGGGAGTGGTATGTAAATTATTTGTATACGGACCCCGTTATATTAATACTTGCCCATATGTGATGCATGAATGTTGCCTTGTAGGTGTCGTGAGAAACGGACATAAGTCGCCTGGCCGAGATAATTCTGATGAGTGCAGTGTGGTCGGCGACTCGCGACCATGATGCCCCTTGACCCTCTTCCTCTCCTTTCCGCCACCATCTCGTTGTTCCCGTCTTACCCGTCACCATGCGTATCCTCACCAGCGTCCTCTTGGTTGTCTCCTCCGCCTTTGCCTACCAGATCACTTTCCCTGGCGACAGCCAGGGTTGGAATACCACCGGTCCCAACTTTCTGAAGTGGCAGCGTGTCGCCACCGACCCCACCAGCTTCGCAGTACTCCTGACGAACCAGGTGAGTCCTGGGGTACCCATTTTCCTCGTGCTCCCTGATCCCTCTGAAAAATAGAACACCGGCTATGATGAGATTCTGGACTCCGTCATTGACGGTACACTCGGCAGCGTCCAGTGCAGCACGCCTGCTGGAGGCTGGCCATCGGGCACTGATTTCCGTGTCAATATTGCTCAAGACGCCAACCACCTCGACAGTCTACTTGCTCAGTCTAACGGGTTCAACATCACTCAAGTTTCTTCCAACGGATCTACGACGACGTCTGCGTCAGCTCAGTGAGCATTTGAGGCGTATTCCGGGATGATGTATCTCACTCCGAGTTCTTATGCAGGACGGCCACTTCCTTGTCCACCTCGTCCGCTCCCAGCACCTCTAGTTCACAAACCAGTACTTCGCCTACTGGGACCAGCGCTGCATTTATCGGTGCAGACGCTCAGGCTGGCTTGATCACCGCAGTCGCAGCACTTACGGTCCTTATCACCACTCTTCTCTGATCTGAATGATGCGATGTGAAAGTATGCTCGTTATTGACGATATTAATTACTCATTTCTTGAAACCGGGTATTTCGGATGTAAACACATGTAGGGTTTTGGTATTTTTCTTGACAACAATTACGCTAGCCCTGTTACCTAACTAACAGTGGCGACCCTTCTGGTATGCAGCACCACTTTGCACATCTGTTACCACCCAGCTGGACGACACATGTCAACGCCTGGCTCGCTGAGGACACCCCATCCTTTGACTACGCAGGTTATGTGGTGGGGGAGGTCGAGCGGGAAGCATTTCTCTTTGGAAAGGGAAAACATACGGGTGTGCTCGCTGGTGTCCCTTTCTTCACCGAAGTCTTCCGTCAACTGGAGTGCCAGTACGTAAGAGAGTGATCTCTCTGATTCGATAATCACCATCAGTTCTCACAGGGTAGAATGGCATATGGAAGAAGGCGAGTCATTCGAGCCTGTTAAGCATGTCGCGACTGTGAGAGGAAAAGTTCGGCACATCCTTCTGGGCGAGAGAGTTGCACTCAACCTCCTCGCAAGATGCAGCGGGATCGCAACCAAGTGAGCATTGCCACTGCTTGACACAAGAACGTACCTAATTATCGTGATTGACAGATCGAAGCGGATAAAAGATCTCGCCAGGGGATATGGGTACAAGGGAATCATCGCCGGCACCCGAAAGACGACACCAGGTAATCCTTTTGGTGCCTCCAATTATCTGCATTCACACCGTCTTGCAAGGTTTCCGACTGGTCGAGAAATATGGCATGATCGTCAGTGGAATCGACCCCCACCGTCATGACTTGTCTAGCATGATCATGCTCAAGGACAATCATATCTGGTCAGCTGGCAAGTCTCTTCCTCGTGCGCTGTTGCCAAACTAGTTCACAAGTATACTCTAGGTTCCATCACAGCTGCAATCCAACTGGCCCGCTCTGTTGGAGGATTCAGTGAACTGCTCGAGGTGGAAGTCGGCTCAGAAGCAGAGGCCAATGAAGCAATTGACGCTGGCGCCGACATAATTATGCTCGACAACATGGAAGGGGAAGAACTCGCGTGCACCGCACGTAAGCTGAAGGAGGTATGGGCGGGTAAACGCAAATTTTTGTTCGAATCAAGCGGCAACATCACGGAAAGTAACTTAAAGGAGCGTGCCATCAATGGTACGTCGTGGATTGGGCACTTGTATCCTGATTCAGCTCACTGTGTTTTCCAGAGATCGATATCTTAAGCACCAGCGCTGTTCATCAATCGGTTCAGCACATAGATTTCAGTTTGAAGATACAGGTACCGGGGTGAAGGGTATAGACATGATTGGTACATCAACACTCCAAATCGAACAATCTCAGTGCATTCAGCCCAAGCACGTTAGCACGCGCGGAATCCCCCCATGTCCGTACACTCCATATAGCCTTTAGATTGTCTTCAACGCTTTGCCATTTCTGGCTGGCTTCAAGAGGTGGGAAGAACGGATGGTCAGTGCCAAATAACATTCTGGTGCTTCCAACATCCGCATTGTACGCTCCACCTGTAGAGTTGTACGCTTCCGCTCGTCCGATGACGTCGCTTACAAACCCTAACTCCTCCGCTCCATACGCAACCGCGTCAAAGTAAAGTTTGCCGAGATAGTACCTTGCATCATGCTTCAACCGTTTTGCAACTATGGGATCGTGTGCGATGCACGAAGCAAGGCGGGAAGATAATTGAGGGAGGGCACCACCTGAATGAGCCAAGAGAAGACGAAGGTTCGGATAACGGTCCAGGACGCCAGCCAAGATAAGCCGAGTTATAGCCTGAGATACTTCGTAAGGGGGATTCCAGATATAGCGGCGCAGCTTACGATTGTGGTTTCAAACGGAAATCCCAAAGCCAACGGAAGAACATGGCCGTTCGTCTTGTTCCCAAAGGATTTGGAATCGACACCATAGTGTGGGTGAACGAAGACGACGAGATTCGCTTGCTGGATGGCTTCCCACACAGGTTCTAGTATCTCGTCGTCCAGGCCATTGCCCACACCCCTCGTGCCGATGATGATTCCCGATATATGAGGCAATGTGTTGATTTGCTTGATAACATCAAGCACCGATGATACGGAGATGCCAGAGACAAGAGGAAGAAGTCCAAAACCATATATCGACCTGAGCCCTGGGAAACCGTTCGCCTGGGGTGACGTGGAGCAGTATTCCTCTAGGTCGTTGTTCAATTCTTGCGCGAGAGTATGCGCACGTTCTGGGGGCAAGAAATCAAGCCACGGGTTTGCTGAACTGTCCAGAAAGAGGTGTTATGCTAACACGATGAACACGGAAGATACAACGATCAAGCACCTGACAAAGGAGATATCAATGTTGTGTCGTTGCATAAACAGCAGTTTTTGGTCTCGTTCCCAGTACTTTCAGAGAACCGCAGATCAATATGGCACGCAATCGGATCTTGACAACCCACCTGAGGTCCCACAGGACGGCCGACTCCAGGTTCACCGTCAAGAATCAACAGCCGCTCTTCCGGTTGGCCGTCTGCGTCCGTCCGACGGTATATGCGAGGAGCTGAAGAGCGAGCACGAAGCTCCTCAGCATATCGCGGAAGGTAGACATGAGTGTGGATGTCAACGATTGGTGCCCTCACTGACAGGGTCCGTCCGGACAGTTCTACCATGGCTCGTCTTCCCAAGTTCATCGATAAGGGGAGACAGTGGCGTGTTGATGTGATTGGGAAGCTCGCTCGACCAGGCAGTCCCAAAACGAGGTGAGATAATTTTGGTACGCGAAAACGCTTGCACTGGCACTTACATACGAACTAAATACATAAAAAAAAAGAATAATAATCAAGATGAACCTCTATCGTTGCCTTTTCGTGGCCATCCAGCTCCAGTAGCTGCCATATCAATTTGAACTCGCTAGATCTCTCTCCATCATACTGAGCCATGTCAGACATTATGACGCAAATCACTGCTGAACCGAGCTCTCCGGGTCCCCAAACCAGGATGCGAGCTGGCCTGGAGGAGGTACGTCTTGCTCCGTTATCTTGCGGTCTCCGTTCTCTCCGTGGTTAATCTGGCAATAGCTAGCACAAATAGCTACAAGGCTCGCCCGTATTGGTGAGGAGTTCAGCGATGTCATCACCGAGTCGACCAACGAAGCCGCGATGTGGAAAGCTCGCACCGCACAGCTTGAGACTCGGCCGGCCATGGAAGACCATCGAAGCAGCAAGCAGAGTAATGCTGAACGGAAGCTAAAATTAGTTCGGCGGGCCATGGCTGCGCTTCTGGAGGAACTGGGGGTGCAGTAGCACGTCTGATACGCGACTGGAGGATGCTTCCTGATTTGAACCCACCCAGCCAGACGATGGGACAGTGTCCAACGTTCACTCGCCACGACCAGGATATGTCCTTGCGGGTGAAGAGCATACTTCAACTCCGGGCCGAAGCTCCCGGCCATTTGATGTGCCCAGAATAGTTCCAAACCTGGACGAGGGCTGGCGCATGTCAACGACGCGCACGCCCAGGAGTGCAGAAGTCGTGTGTCCCGTTCCTTGGGCAGTCCTGGGGAAAAGCTTAAGCCTCGACGACAATACGGTATGTGCTTGTTCGCAAGTCGAGACCATGCCACTGGACGTTGAAATTGGCTTTTTTCCAGTTATGTTCACTAGAAAGGTGAGTCAGACGATGGAAGTTTACAGAAAGCTAACGGATTGTTCGACTGATGACGCCCAGTCTAGCCCAAATGGACGATCTCTGCTTCCGCGTCCAGATCATTCGCGATATGGCCTTTATTTATGAACCAGTTACCATGGATGGCCCATCAACATCAGTTTTATTTGATTGGGGTTCACCTACAGACAACCATGATGCATCCAAGTACATCCAAACAGCCAACTCTGGAAGTAACATCTTCCATACGTTTACCCTCCCCTCCAAGAAGGTATGCATTTGTGCCTTTGGACTCTGTGGTCGTTCTCATGACATTTTTAGGACAAAACAGGCCAAACTTTGTGGTATTACATTGGTGCTCACGTATGGACACTTATCCCGCCAATGCCTATTTGGCAGTCGACGAGTGACAAGGTATGATTCACGTTGCAGTAACATTGCCTTGAACACCATTCGTGAGTTCTCCAGGGAAGGAAGATCTTCATCAACCGGCTAAGGAAGCGGTGCAATGGGAAGTACTCGGAGGGTGACCTCAGTCGGATGATTGAGGGTGGACAGCTCGAACCATTTTGTGTGGAGGTATCGAGTAAATCATGCGTTGCCACGAGCAAAGCATTCGCTGCTGATTGCCTTCATTATGGAAGCTCGAGGTCTGTGAATAGGCAGAACTGAGCGTCGCATTCTCCCTTGAATGTGATGTCCTGGGAAGGCTTGTTTATCACTGTAGGGATACAATTTCAATCTGACGAAATAGATGCACTTCATTCAATGCCTATTTGAAATGTGCGTCTCATAGACACTCCACTGTACAATGATGTACCAAGACGTACTACCTTCCAGTATTCATCATCCGTATTCTGTCAGGATGCATGCCGCCAGGGCCGGGATTACTCGACGTTGCACTGCTTGCGCCAAGTGGCCCAGCCTGTGGAGGCACACCCCCTGGCGGAGGAGGTCCAAAGTTGCTACCGGGTGTGAAAGGAGGAGCTGAACCCGGGAGACCATTGGGAGGGAATGGCGGCGCACCTAGGTGACGGTCAATGAACGGCGATTTGGAGAAGGATCGAAAACATACCACCAGGGAAGGAGCCCGGGGGAGGCACGGACCCTGGAGGGAATGGGGGAGGACCGCCAGGAGGTGGACCCATGGCTCCTGGGGGTGGCATACCACCAGGAGGGAATGGTGGACGAGCTGTGAAGGAGCTTGTCAGGGCAGGTCAAAAGCAATGAAAGACGACACACGGAATGGGCCAGGACCACCAAAGTTAACGGGTGGACCGAAAGCAGGCGGCCCTACGAGGTGTTGAGGACCAAAACCGAAGCCTCCTGGAGGAGGACCACCTCCACTCTCGTAAGCTGCCGTGATCTGGTCGATAATGTTTTGAGCCTTGTCGTGCCCGAGGGCTGAAACAAAATGTCAGCGAGGGTTCATACGGAGAAGACGGAGAGTCTTACATGCATAGTAGTCTCGGACATTGGCGAGATGGTTACGACCGCTGTTATGAGCCTTGCGGACTAACATAGAGTCAGAGGCGCAGTGAGCGCCATGGAAGGGGAGACATACCAGAAGCCGAGTCGTGGGTTAAGAATACATCGCAATAGTCACAGTAATGTTTCTATACGGGAGTATAAGGACAGCTTACGCGGACGGTGGGGTGACTTACTGGCATGGCGCGAGTCAGATGGGTGTCGGGGACAGAGTGTTGTTGTTAGTGGACGCAAAATGACACGGGTGCTGACTAATCAAATACATTAGTTGGATGGATCCCTCATCTACAGGTATACAAGAGCCATTTGATCTCATACGACTATCGCTCAGCGAGCGGGTATTCGTAAAGCTACGGGGAGATCGTGAGCTAGCTGGAATTCTACATGTGCGTCACTCTTTCTTTCTGTGTGTGTCGGGCTTGATCGTTGAGGACAGGCGTATGATGGACACATGAACCTCATCCTCAGTGATGTAGAAGAGACCATCATGATCGTGGATCCTGTCGATGGAAACTTTGAAGGTCAGGGGACTGTCAAGGTGGGTGGGGTTGGTGGATGTTGGGAGCCGTACTAACAGCCCGAAAAGGTTGCAAAACGAAAGATGGAGATGCTCTTCGTCAGAGGGGACGGTGTGATCTTGGTAGGCTGATACGATCGACGAGTGACTGGTGCTGACTACCTACCTGACGCTAGGTGTCGCCTCCATCGCGAACATGAACATGACCAAAACTTGTTTCGGTGCTACTTCGTGCGCATACAGGCTCGTGAAGTGGGATGTAATGATACATTTAAGTACTACAGTGATAATTTGAACATCAGAATACTGGTACGAGTAGAGCTATGGAGCGAACAGAGACGATGCCAAACTAGGGTGGCTCTGTAAGCGGCTTGACGAGGGACTGGTGGTGGATGTGATGGCGCGAGGCTCGTCAGAGTCCGGGGCCGCTGCGCCCTCGGGCCACGTTTCTGGGTCTCTGCGCCACGCGGCATGGATGACCTTTATCTGAATGGATGTGTTACGGGCGAGGAGGGGGAGTGGGTTGGGTGCACGCACCACGAGGTTCATGGGCAGGCGATGCTTGAGCCTGTTTCCTTTGACGAGGCCATTCCAGACCTTGTCGATGCCGTGGTTCCACACGGGATCTGTGTGAGGGTCTGGATGGTTTAGCAGACACTGTAGACGCGCATGGGACTGGGGGGCGTGTCTGGGAGGGGGGGGAGTGTCTGCAGATGCGAGCCAGCGTGCACGACGTGCGGTGTAGTGATCGGGCCCAGGTGGGGGAAGTGGGAGAGCCATATCGAGCAGTTTATTCTCACGATGGGTGTCGTATGTTTGTATTAGGCTGAGAAGTTGGCTGAGTGTCCACGGGTTCCGTCTGTCCGTCATGAGGCCATCGAGGCTCGTTTACCGACACACGTCCCCAGCGCAGTCTACAACGTCCCTCTCAGACAACGACGACGACGATCCCGCGAAATCAACGCTATTCTCACGCTCTCTTACCGCCGTCGTCTCCCCCGCACAATGGGCATCCCATATCCACCATCCCGACCCTGCCGCGCCCCCCTCCTCCCATTCCCCCATGTCACATCTCCCCCCAGAGGTCCTCATCCACATCCTCAAACATCTCCATTCTCAACGCGATCTTTATCATGCCCTCCTCGTATCTCGTTCCTGGTGCGAGTGCTCCGTGGAGCTTCTCTGGCATAGGCCCAGCTTCACTCGTCTCTCCACCCTCGTCAAGATGATGCGGGTCCTCACCCGCGCAGATCAGACTTTCACATACGCTCGCTTCATCCGTCGTTTCAACTTCCTCTTCCTAGGCGCCGACCTCACCGACGCCCTCTTTTGCCGTCTCGCCCAGTGCGATCGGCTCGAACGTCTCACCCTTGTCAACTGCCATGCCATATCTGATGACGCTCTCTCGCGCGTCCTTCCTTCCTTACCAAATCTGGTCGCAATCGACCTCACAGGCGTTACCAAAACCTCCGACACCGTCATCGCCGGTCTTGCCGCCGCCTCAAAGCGTCTTCAGGGAATAAACCTCAGTGGCTGCAAGATCGTCTCCGATGTTGGCGTCCTCGCTCTTGCCGCGAACTGCCCTCTCCTCCGTCGCGTAAAGCTCAGTGGCCTCGAGCACGTCACTGACGCTCCCGTCTCTGCCCTCGCAAAGTCTTGTCCTCTCCTCCTCGAGATCGATCTCAACAACTGCAAACGCATCACGGACATCTCCGTCCGTGATCTCTGGACCTATTCAACCCATATGAGAGAGATGAGACTCTCCCAATGTACAGAACTCACGGACGCAGCTTTCCCTGCGCCTCTACGGAATGAAAACATTCCTCGCACCAACAATCCCTTCCCTCCTCCCAGACCTTCCGAAGAACTACCCCCTCTTGTCCTCTCTAGACCCTTGGACCACCTTCGCATGCTCGACCTTACTTCTTGCTCACTCATCACCGACGACGCCGTGGACGGCATCATAGCACACGCACCAAAGATCAGAAACCTTGTCTTGTCCAAATGTACACAACTTACCGATCGTACAGTCGAGAACGTTTGCCTTCTCGGAAAACATCTTCACTATCTCCACCTCGGCCACGCCGCAAACATAACCGACAGATCCATCAAATCGCTTGCAAGATGTTGCACACGGTTGCGATATGTAGACTTTGCAAGTGGGTCCACGTCCCTTTTTGATGTGTCAAACACTCATCTGGCTCTTAGATTGCACGCTTCTCACCGACATGTCCGTGTTTGAGTTGGCTAGTTTACCCAAGCTTCGCCGCATCGGTCTCGTGCGAGTCAGTAACCTGACAGACGAAGCGATTTACGCTCTTGCGGAGCGTCACAGCACTTTAGAGCGCATCCACCTCTCTTACTGTGACCAAATCTCTGTGATGGCAATTCATTTTCTCCTTCAAAAACTCCACAAACTTACGCACCTGAGCTTGACCGGGATACCCTCTTTTCGTAAACCAGAACTGCAGCAATTCTGTAGACAGCCTCCACAGGTGCGTCTACAATAGTACTCGAAAACGTCATTTCTCACACAGAATACAGGAATTTAATATGAGCCAGCGTCTGGCTTTCTGCGTGTACTCTGGAAATGGTGTCGCAAAGCTCAGATCTTTCTTAACGGATCTATTCAATACCATCACAGAAGACATGAATGGAGATGATGAAGACACGGAGTATGACGACGATTTCGATGAGCCTTTCAACGAGGTACCCCAAGACGTCGAAATGGAAATGGGTCACGAAGGCGATATCGACGTCGACGAAGATTTTATGCATGACGGACCCTTCCGCTACCGTAATGTGGATCCCCTCCCAAGTCCCCTCCCCGTCCAAGCAACCCAACCAATTGTTGGCTCTACGTCGCACGCGCTCGAGGTACCCATACAACGCAATCTGACATTGCGACCTAGCCAAGTGTCCCCTCTATTTGGTGGTGCGACTGCCGCCCCGCCAGCTCCATCCCAGTCTGTAGCTCAGGATGTCGTTATGCAGCCCGTTGCAGGTCCTAACGGAACGCAACGACGGTCACGGGGATTTGGTCATCAACCAGTGATTGAGGTTTCCACATCCCCAACACCCAGCGACATTGGTTCCAACCGCAGCACCGGAACGACGCAGTCGAATGGCGCTGCCTTTTTCCGGACATATCACGACTTTTCGTCTTCATCAAGGAACACCGAAGCGATGACACCCGACTATGTCTACGCTGAGATTGGGCATGGCAGGGGTACTGCCGGACACTCGCACATGAATCCTGTGCCCAGACATGCTTTCCCATCCGCTGCTTCGCTTCACGGCACCGTTGCTCCCGCATCACAAGGCATCACCCAGGTCATGCACTCGGCAGGGATCTCCTTGGATATATATCAGGAGGAAGGGACACCAGTGTCAGATCTCCCCATCATAACAGAGCCCTCTCTTCCATGGCCCCACCGAGAACCACCGTCCCCGGCGGCGATGCAGCCTAGTTCTCCAGAGACACACCATGCTACACCGTCCGCTATGGTTCCTAGTGCAGACCCTCGCGAGCCAGAAGCAAGGGGAAGAAGTGTAAAGAGGAGTCTGCGAAATACGATCAACGCCGCGGAGCACTATGCAACTGTCTTGTTTGGGCGCGGGTCTACCTCGAACAGCACGGTCCCTGACGGGAACATTAACGGGCATGCAGGCCAATGGTCAAGGTCATAGATGGTGTGGACGTGTCGATGTTTGCATAATTGTATTGCATTAAGGGTTTGCCCCCAAGTATTGTTCTTGTCTCCCACAAGATTTACCGCAGAGCACTGGGACTATCAAGTATTCTCTTTCTGTTTTATGTCGCTGTTGTTACAACTAGCTGTATTCATCTGCCAATGTAGTTCACCCATATCACTTAGAACTATTTGTTGTGCTGTAGTATGACTCGTCCTTGTCGCTCGCAATAGCGCAGTCGCGGATAACATCAATAATTCAATCTTCTTGGTCAACCATGAACATTCGCCTCGCGAGAGTACGTGTCGGAGAATTTGACTGCCTGCACCACTCACGATTTGCTAGATAGAAGATCTCCAGGGAATGCAAGCATGCAATCTCCACAACTTACCAGAAAACTACACGATGAAGTACTGTACGCCAATATATCCATTTCCCTGCGTACTCTGTACCTTCATCTCCATAGACCTGTATCATGCCATGACTTGGCCATCTTTGTCGTATGTTGCAGAAGATCACAAGGGACGGATAGTCGGGTATATCTTGGCAAAGATGTGCGTGCCCCGTCCGTCACGATGCATATATTCACCCCTCACTTCCATCCACAGGGAGGAAACTGAAGAGCCTCAGGATGGCTCACCACCCTCTGAACCTCCTCACGGTCACGTCACATCGATATCTGTCCTACGGCCGTACCGACGACTCGGACTAGCCAAAAAGCTAATGTTGCAATCTCGTAGGTCCACTTCTACTGGAACGTTGCGTGTGTGGAACCTGATGTTCGTATCTTAAGAGGACGCCATGGCAACGAACTACAATGCCGCCTACGTATCCCTTCACGTCCGTAAATCTAACCGCGCAGCGCTTAGCCTTTACCGCGATACATTGGGTTTCACAGTCAAAAGTATCGAGGAAAAATACTGTACGTCTAGTTCTCTCTACCTCGGTGCAGGGAAGCTAAGATGATCTCGAGATGCGGACGGCGAAGACGCATACGCAATGCAATTGATATTTAGGTAAACAATGACAGGCCTGCGGTAATACAGGACTGAAAGTTTAAATCATATAATGGTGCTTCACTACCCCACAGGGTCATCATCTTTGGGAGTTTGCTGTGTGTGGTCACTTTCGGTTCTGCACCTTCCAAGCGCTTGACGGATAACTTGAGCCGTTTCCAACCCGAGTCTGTAATACCCATCATTGTTCCCTGCTTTGAACATTCCCATGTGTGCTTGAACTTCGTCTTGAACAACGCAGTTGGGTGAAGGAGCATAGTGGGTGAAAACGGCTGACGAACGAGAGGGTAACACTACAAACGTTCGTGGGTCTGGATGGGTGGGAGGGGATGCTGGCAAAAACAAATAAAAACTAGAAAAGGATCAGCCAACAGCACGCAATCCCGCCGGACCTCTGCTCACGTCTTGAAAATTATCCCATGATCTGTGTGTGCAGCGAGGAGATTGTCCAGTCGCTGATGCATGGCTTTCTCATCCCATAAACTGCCGATGAACTTCATGTGATCGGAGGCCCAGGTATAGCCAGATGTGATGTCATTCCGTCGCATATATGCGGCCCCTGCAGTTGCGCCAGCAAGGACGGCACCCCCGATGGCATATGCCGCCGGTGCCCAGTTACCCCATGCCGAAGCTGACGAGGTCTCCGATGTTCCTGCCGTGATTTGACGCAGGGCAGGATTGGGTGGTGGTGTGGCAGTGGTGGTTCCTTTGAAAACCGAGTACACGTCGGTGACGATACCCCGAGCCGCATTCGCATATTCTACAGCACGAGTAGCGCTGTTCTTGAACACGAATGGGTGTATGCCAAGGTACTAGAAACGAGCAGTTCATTCACGATCGACAAAGATGTGCAAAGCGACTGACTGGAGTGTCGAACGCGATGAGGGCTATGATCCTGGGCCACAGTGGTGCCTTCCGGTCAGGTCTCGATTTGATGAACTCCAACAGAGAATCTGAGGCTAGTAGTCCGCCCATGCTGTGGACACGCCAGTCAGACCGTTGTACAAGTCAGGTGGGATCTCTAAGGCGAGCTGGTTCACCTGTGTCCACATAACACAATCTTCACTCTACCAGCACCACCGCCATGGGCGACCTCCCTCTGGACGGTCAGCGTTGTGAGCCAATCTGCGAACCGCACGACGGCTGCGTTCTGGAGAGAAGGATGGTATGCACGATGTCACGGCAGTCTGGGGTGGAAATACCAACCAGTTCCCCTTTCGTCTGATTCCAAACGAAATCAATAACCTCTCGACGACGAAGTAATAGATATTGACCTCATAGGCAGGAAATACGACGTACTCGACGGGAAGATTGGCCTCACTTTCTGACAGGATGTGCTGAAGTCTCGAGGGAAAGTTCTCAAAAGTAGATTCCGTTCCTTTGAACCTGGAAATTCGAGTG